>JAHDVE020012411.1:0-51807 GCA_022606495.2 Halesus radiatus
TTCGATATGATTCAGTATTTGGAAAACAAGGACTTAAGTTGAGTGTACTCATTCCGTAAGAGCTTATTTTTGGGTCGTTTTTTTCGGACACAATATTAGGTATTCGGTTTCTAAACACAGTGCACTCTTAATTACTGATTCAACTGCTATATTATTTTGTTTAATATCATTTTTATGTTGAATCACCGAGTTATTAATTGACTAGAACTGTTTTCATTCCGGATCGTAATCGTTGATGATCACCACGTCAATCATAATACGCAATAGAAAACTTAGCTGCAAATTTTCAGAAAATATGATAAATACGTTGCACACGAGTAGATGTATCGTACCCTTCGTTATGTATTACGGCAAATGGTTTTTTTATGAATTGACCGTGAGATCAACAGAAATAATCTTATCAAAAGTTTATACCAACACCTTTCAAGTGAGGAGGTGTTTGAACTGAACTATTTTTGTACCATTCTTTACTTAGAAAAATGTTATTTTTGGTGGGACATTTGCAACGCCTTTCCTCGTAGATAACAGGCAATGGACAATGAATGATCATTGATTGTTTTTATTTCGAAGCTTATGAATAGTTCCATTCATAATCCACGATGGAATAAATTTATATTCAATTTACACCATACTTTGCCCGTGATTTAAGCATTTAAAAATATGTTATTGTAAAATAAAGAACAAATCTAATGGCGTCTTATCTCATTTTGACAGTTACCTATCATACTTTAATTTTATTTTTATTACCGTCCATATTTCAACACAGCCCACGATGGAAATTATATAACGAGATCTAAGGGACCGGGTTATAAGGTAAAATGGGAGATAGCGCAATGGGCATTTGACCTGAGTGCTCACGAGAGCTACGCAAACCCTCTCCGTATCAATAAATAAATAAAAAACAAATAAAAAAATATATACATATATAAAAATATAAATACGTAATGTAGTTATGGCGGCCTTTAAACTGTAGACAGAAAAACCTGTGCAAATTTCATAACCCCAGACAATGTTAATTTTGATCATTTCCCCTTTGTGGGATCTCATGCTGATGCGAACAAGGTGGAATTAAATAATGCTTTCTTTCTGATTATCTTGTGTCGCGTCATTCTACTCAACGGAAATCATTTACGAAATCAAACGTCATAAAAGTAGCACTTTAATTTTATCCGAAGACGGTATAATATTTGCCATGATAATTTCAAACAATTTATCACGAATCACAACCACCAAACTGATAAACGTTTTTGACGTCACAATTGCGATACGGATTTTCTGTGCATTCCTGTGAAAACGATAACCATTGTCAAATATTATCTAAAACTATTGGACCCTAAAAGATACACAATTAAATTTTTTGTCACGTCTTTCTATTTCTATTAAAAAAAACGAACTCATGACCAGGTAGATACTAACTGTAATAAATCACAAAAGCTTTATTTACGACTTCTTTTTTCAACATCAAAAGCTCACTTCACTTTGAGTGTCAAGGTCTAAAGCAGTGTTCAGTCGAACGAACACAGGGTTTATGGATTTTCTATTCAGCTTACAGCTTAAGTTGTTATTGCTTTTTTGGTGTTAATTTCATGTTTTAAATGTAGACCACCTGTTTAACCTTAAATGTACTTTATGAATATTAATTATTATAAGGTAGGTAAGAAAAGGTGAAGAAAACAGATTTGCGAGACAGACTAAAGGCAGTTGTTGATGAATGTCCCACAGTCTGTCTGGACGTGTGTAAATGGAAAATTAAAACTAAATCATTATTAGTGGAAGTTAGAATCCTGTCTCGTTCATACGAGTATAATGTCTGCCGGATTGCTTCTGAGGTGAGTTACATCGTGCCGGCAATTATTGAGGGCTGGATTGGGAGATTGAAATGCGTCGATTGTAATTTCAGGAACTGAAAAAGTTTCAATTTTCTTATTCAAGGGGAGGGTGAGCTCGAAACTAGAAAATACAAAAAATCGTGTAATGTTTGTAAAATCGGAGGAAAATTAACAAAATGGGCCTGCACAAACGCGATGTTGTGGCGGAATTATTTTTTACTATGGAAGCCTAATAACCGTCTCACATAGTATTTTTTATTAATTATCGTAGCGCGTTTTTAACGTTTGAGCGATGGTGTGTTATTTAAAAATGCGGGTTGTTTGGTTGGTTAAAATACACAAGCACAACACGCCGGCTTGTGAAAAAAAGAAATTAATTTATTGTCCAATGAATCTTAGTGAAGAATATATGTAGCACAATTAACATACATTTGATAAATTTGTTAAATATTTAACAAAGGGGGTTCATTCGATGAACTGCTAGACCTCACATTGTTCACCATTTCCAGAAATTTAGGATTAGCTGTAGGCTAATGAAATTAAACAGTTTTTTTTTCAGTCTGGAATTGCTAAGACAATGAACTTTCCATTGTGAGTAGCAATAAAGTTTTAAAATATGATTTTTATAAACAATAATTATTAATCTAAAACACTCATCCAAATTGAAAAAACCTTCCGAGCAAAGATAAATGTCGCCGGCAGGACTCGAACCCGCACCCTTCTAATGTCCGGTTAGATGCTCTACCGTTGAGCTACGTCGGCTTATCGCAAACCCGCCAAGTTAATCAATATATACTAGTGTTCCATTCAATAATTAAATAATTCAATAATTCAATAATTCAATAATTCAATAATTCAATAATTTTTAAAATATGCGCTGTCAAAAAATTAAGAATGAAAACGCCATATTAAAAAGTAGTAAAGCTAGCATATAAAAGAATTACCGTTTGTTAACACACAGAAATGTTTCACATGTGAAAGCTCTATAAGTCACAGCGCCGGTTCTGCCGCCCCTGCAGCGGATCAGCTGTGGTATACTGTCGAGTAGTCAGCAGTGGGTCTTCCAGTGGCCAGTGCTCACCGGTCCGAGCAGAAACCTTCGCAACAACTCACCGCTCACAGCTCACATGGACTGAGGAGTGAGAACCGAGGCGACTGCGACTGGTCTCAGACTCGGATTTAACTCGCCGGTTTTCCCAGTACTAGTCCGGCCGCGGAACGCAGCGGTTGCGCACAGGCACGATTACCATTCAAAATAAAATTGTAGAAAGTCGCGCGCGCGTTCTCTTTGTTCCGCAATTTTTCCAAAAGTACCCTTTAGGTTATGTTGTGTTTTTTAATATAAGTGGTGCGTTACCTACCTTTGTGACTAATGTTTGAGTGACAGTTGTTCTTTTCTGTGAATGAAACATGTTAGTTATTCGAGTGTTGCATATATCTACTATTATTTTTCTTTCAATTGTTGTTTGAGATTGCTTCGCGATACGAGATATTTGAATAAGTTGTTTACTTATTTGATAAGTGGTTGGGGCTTTTATATTAAGAGGTCTCTAGGTTAATGCTTTTGTGACTGCACATGCCTGTCTTCGTTGCGCTCATTTGAATTCATATTATTGGTTAAATTGAGTTCGTCGAATGAAATATAAGAACATGCATAATAAATCTTGAGCGATTCATGTACCTACATACTAATGAATGTAATTGAACAAGAGCAATGACGTTTATCTAAATAGGGAGGTTTTTTATTATTTAATACTGAACGAGTAACTACGTTTGTAAAACAGTTTAACATATTCGATTGATTCATTTTCAATAATTTACTCTCGTTTTGACGCATATAACGAAAACATTTATTATTTGCTTTATTTATAAAGTAAGTACCTGCTGTAAGTGCTGTGAAGTCATCGCGCTGTTTTGTCATAATGGCTATATTTCAGCATAATGCAAAAAAACTTCTCGTTGTCCATTGCAATAAAGTAGTTGCCAGGGTCTATTCGAGCTCACTTGTGTTATTTTAACCTTGGAGTTTAGTGGCAATCTATTTTTTTGTATCTAAGTATATTTTATATATCATTAGAAACTATTTTATAATTTATTTTTTTAATGAGAAAAAACACTTAAATTATGTCAAATAATGCCTTGTTGGTCTAGTTCTAGTACATGCGCAGGTTAAGTAAATTCCAATTGACATCAGTTGACACATGCAATGGAAAAACACTAGTTCGATGTTCGATGTCTGTCTCACTGGGAAAATTCTTGTGTCGAGACAGACATAGGACGTACATACATTATTTAATGAAATAAAATGAATGTAAGAAAAACGACGTTGAAGTTAAATTTGAAGATATTATTTGTGTGGACGGAGGTTAGGTTGTAAACATATCGACGGTCCCAACGAACAATGTCGGATGTGCAAATGGTAACTTCATATTAGAGTTTCCATTCTAAGTGTTTCACGTCTATATTTTTATTATTTTTGAGATAAAGAAATATAGTGTTGTTTTTGATATTTGGCATAACCCCCTATTTATTTCATCGTAAAAACATATTGCAACTACTACAGCTCTTATGCAAAGTTACCAATTTACACATCCGACATTGTTCGTTGGAACCGTCGATACATTATGTTTAGAACATTTTATAACCCAGATAAAAGTAAATATAAAAATTGCATATTCCTAGAGACAAAGATAGATTCAAAATTAAGTAGGAAGGTTTAAGGATGCATTGTTCATTTTGTAACCAAACCTTATAATATTATTTACACTTGTACATTACGCAAACTGAACTAAATCTTCGTAAAATCTTAAATTCAAAAGGATTTTTAAAAGTATTTAATTTTAATCATAGTATTTTGTCTAGTCTTAGGTGATATTTCTAATGATGCTATACAAATATAGTCGAGAGTTTTAATTACACTTTACTAAAGCTAAAATCAGTCTGCATGACTTTATTAATGTATATATAAAAAAACCTTTAAATGGGTAATCTTTCGGTTGCTGAAAGTATCACGCATATCATCGCGTAAATTAAATTAATCATTTATTCCCGCGTAGAACTCGTAACTCTCTATTGTTTTTATATGTGACTGTGACGAGTATGTATATTTTTATTATATATTAATTTTTTTTTGTGGACAAGTATCTTTTTAAAAATTTAATACTAAATAATGTCAGGTGTACTGCAAATATGTTCACCAACTAGCTTATTTTATATTACCACAGACGAAATGTACAACTTGCTATAACGCGGCCCGAGCTACCCTAGCAACTAGGGAACAACTTTATTTATTAATTCCCAATATATGTATATCATTATTTGTGAAGCTTACTAATGTCAAAAATATTTTGTACATAATGTCAAAATGTTATAGATTGTTAATGTAAACAAACTATCTATTATTACATTTCAGTTGCTATTAAAAAGTAACAAATGTATATATGCGTTATTTGCGTTGAATGGATTCCATCATGTTTGTTATATTGGTCTTATGTTCCAAACGTCCCGGGTGGTAGAATTGTTCAACTCAAGTACTGATTACGACAATAAAACAACATTGCAACTTTCGAAATGAGTACTATACACACTTTGCACTTCTGGGAATGCATTTATCTCTCTCGATCCAGTGATTGCAGCTTGCAACTGCTTTATCTCGTCGGAACACTATTATTAACCATCGTCAAGCCACGTTTGGTAGTTTTGTGTCGTAAAGTTGTCTATTAATTCGATGTTGTATTGTTGATTGTCTTCACTAAAACAAAACGACCAAAATAATGTCATTCTGCGAATAATGCCGAGGCTTTACAATCATCACACGCGATTACTCTAACTTCGTTTTATCTGTAATTAACTGTTGATAAGTATGCCAATTTAAATAAACAATACAACAAATGTCGCGGGCTATTTCGATGCACAATAATTTATTGTGCTTTTTCTCGTATTATCTTGATTAATTTTTATCGTATTATTTGTTAAGTATCGCCTCAAGAACGCTTTACAAAGCTTGAATAGTAACTTAAAACTTGCATTACCCATTTAAATATTATTTTTGAAATAAGTAACTTATTAACTTAATTCCTTTAAACGAACATACTAACCGGTTTCGGCACAATCATTCATTCGTCAGGGTACATATGCTACGTATGTAGGTACATACATAGATGTAAGTACACCGTTTTTAATTGATTTAAAATTTGGACTTCGCGAAAATGACACATAATAATATGTACCTCAATTGTTTCCGAATTGGTAGTCCGTTGAATCACTATTCCCTTTGAAACAAAGCTTTTCCAGGTAGATACTAGGTAACGAGATAGTATCGATAGTCGATTGCATAGAAAGTTGACATATCGAACTATAAATAATAATAATGAAGTAGCTACACACGAGCATCGAGCATTTATAGTAGAAACCTATCTATATACTCGTAGTTCGTAGTATTATATAGTATAGTAGTCAAGTTTCTCTGGTCTCGTCCAGTTTAATAATATTATAACGGTAGCAGTATTAAACTAGCCACGGATAGAATAGGAAGCCGGGATACCGGTTTTTATTTCCGGAAAATGATTTTCACATTTTTTCTACTTGAATACCGTGTTCGAGCTTCAATAATATAGGTAGATACACATCTCCATGTGGAAACCAGTATGGCCTCCTCTTAAGTGCACAAGTTAAATAATGCACTTTAATATTCATTATTATTAATATAAATATTTTCTTTGCTTGAGAGTAAACACACGAACCAAATGTTTTTGTGTTTGTTTTAGCATAATTCAAATTGTTTACATTTGAATCGTAATTACTACACAGATAACGTACCAAGAAGCCTTGCTTTTCATTATCAGTTACATAATATGTACATATTTCGAAATAGTATATTTTATTACCCCTTTTAACAGCTCTGTGGGAAAGAACAAGATTAACATTTTACGAAGTATATATTTTTTATGTTATTTTTTCCGTCGTAAGTTCTTACAGTTTTGATTTTCTCACATGCATTACTTGTTCATATTAGTGCTATAGTTCATGTTTACAAGATTAAATGTTACTGACTAAGTCATTATATATATTTATTTTTTAAGTAAATTTCACAAATAATGAATTAGTTATTAGACTTGTCTCACATATCCGCCATATCATATATCGTTTATTAATTTTTATTATTACCTCCTATAAAAACCCATCAACCGTCAAATACCGTAAGTGCCATTTGTTATCGATGCTATGGCGAGTGGGTAATTAACATTCTGCCATGATACTGTTTTTACGTTCGCGGTAAACGTATCGAAGAGCTGTCGGTCAGATGTCAGGTACCGCAACAATTCCGTCATTGACCGCTGTTAGATATAACCGTACACATTGCATCAAAATATAATTCACATCAAATCAATGCCAAAAAGAAAGAGGCCGTTTTGACCTGGAACTGTGTTTGCCAAATATTCAAAGTCATTTGTACACGTTAAAAATGAGGTATAATACGAGTGTTTCATTCGCTAGATTCAACATTGAATCAAATCGGTGATCTTGAAATTGTATGAATTATGATGTCCTGATTTAGGTTTTTTTTAAATACCTATATACATGGATAAGTCACGCTTCTTGTGCTAGCCACCTATAATTGTCTACTTTAAGTAAACAATTTATTTATCGCCACTACATTCTTAAATTAAACGTTGGTCGAGAAAAATACGAACGGGATAATTTGATCCAGGAGGTTGACGGGCGGGTTAACAACATGACCTGTTAATCCTGTACTCATTACAAGCTTTTGCCCGTATTAAATTCCCCTCAGGCACCTTACCTTCCTTCAATCTGTTCGTGTTCTCAAGTAGTAAAAATTTGCAGCTTGTCTGTCTAACCTACTACAGCGGCACACACACCTGTTTTTCTTTCTGTCCTGTGAAAGACGAAACTTTTTTTTGCCCTTCCAGATTTCGCATACCACTCCTTTCAACGGAAATGTGGGTAGATTTACAACAGGCAGGTAGATTTATACCTGATCCTATCCCTTATGGTAAATAAGTTTTTTTTTATCTCACAAGCCTCAACCTGTATACATTTTAGCTTCGCCGAGTGAATAGGTTTTTTTAAAGCTGCCTGGTGTGTATTAGTTATTCCGTTTATTTAGCCGAGCTGTTATGTTTCTGTCATTAGCAAAACATCTGGAGTTTTTAGGTCGTCGGCCGTCGCGGTTAATTTCCGTTTAAGCCGAAAGTGGATTTTTCTGTCGCCAAATCAGTACGGTAGTTTGGAAACCGTTTTTGGCCGGTATTCGTTTTGCCAACTGTGAGCATGTTCTAAAAATAACTATGAAAGCGAATTATTCTCCTTTTAATTTAATAAACTTCTCCAAAATGATCCGCCCACTCGGTGTTACAGGCGACTTTATGTAAGCTGGTTTCGTCGCCCACCCTTTTGTTGAAGGACCGAGTGAGTCATGTGCTTTATGTCTAATGAATCGGTACTTATCTATAATGCCTGCATACCTTTATTAAATATCTTATGCACAGAATAAAATAACAAATACTCGTAGAATTTCACCATTGGTTATATTATTGATTTTACCATGAACGGTGTATTTTTACTGATTATGAAATTACCAAATCATTTTGCATTGTTTTTGATTTGTTTAGTTTTTGGTCGCATACGCTAAGTCAATTTATCCCCTGTTATTTCGTTTCTCAGCGATGCATAACCGATAATCCGTTTTATCCACAATTTATTCGAGGTACTCAACCTTGAGTAAACTCTCCCGTTGGCTCGCTAGAAGAGAGGAGAAGATCCAGTAAGGAGCTCTGTCCATATATAACGATGATGACGCGTTGTCCTTGCTGGTCTTATGCATTACCCTGCTCCTTGAGTTGATTTTATCACAAGAGAGTTGGCGCAATATGACTAATGGCAGGACATTCCGGAAATTACTAATTGGAGCAAAGCGTTGGCTTATATTATGTAGGAATTGCAGAATCCTTTACTCCCACTACGGCCACTACTAAATTAATATCACTACTTAACCGATTGATTTATAACCCGTTCTTAACAATTTCTAAATCTTCAACACACGGCAAAAGTTAAAAGAAAATATGACTTTGATCAGAGTGGTTTGTTGTACACTACAGATGTGTATCAATTACAATGATTACTTTCATTTATTCAGAAGTCGATTGACTAGAAATTTCAAGATGATAAGTTCATTCATTAATATTCATTAATTCAAAACACTTACCATTTATTAAACCCATCTATCAAGTTGGAAATCTAATGATTCCGTAATTAAAACATGTGTACCTATAAAATCATTCAGTAGTACAGTTAAGCCCGTTCAGCTTTTAGTGCTTGGGGGCATGAAGGAACGTATAAGTAACTTTAATATTTTGTATTTACCTACTGAACTCGTAAGTTTAGTACAACCGCATTCAGACGGGGGTAAAAAAATACTTCTGGGTGTTTTTCTAGCCAACGATGGCCACAAAAACTACCAGTAAACCTAATACCGCGGAATCCTGTCGTAAGAAGATGCGTGGGAATCCGGGTGTTTCTCCAAGGAGCAGCAATCTGCTAATAATCGTGGTTTTGACAATGTAAAAACATCTGTTATTAGTGATTTTGTTTTAGGTGTTTAGAACTGTTAATATCGTTATCGTTGAGAGATTTAAATACCAATAATAATGCTGTCTGCGAACAGCACTTCCTGGTTCGTAGGTAGTACTCATAGCTCATAGTCCACATCCGCATAACCTCGTGTCTCAATTCACGTCATTTCAATTCTTAACTAAATATTTTACACTGGGGGATGACGTCCCTTTCTCGTGCATTTAACCTATATGAGATGTTCCTTATCCAGTCAGACGCGGCACAATTTATGGTTCTAATTAGGCGTCGAGTGCAACGACTCCTTGCAGTTATCGGTCCTGTCCGGCGACAGTACGCCCAATGCCCGACGTTGGAGGGTATACACTCCCTTGCCCAGCTCCAATAATGGCATCGATGAACCCGCAAACTGACCCCGCGTCTTCTTACTCTGCAGACAATACTGCATTTATTTATTTGTGTTCGCGTTTTATGCTTTTAGACATAATTCAACAACAATAATAATAAATGGGTTACTTCTATAGCGCTGTTTTCGTGGGTAAATCAAGGTAAATCACTTCAAGGGAGCTTTGCAACATCATTATCTAACCTATAACTTATCACCTAGACAAGTATCTAATAACTTACAGTTAAGATGGTATAACTAGAGATTTACAACTAAGATCTATAGAGCTAGCAACTAACTACCAAGACTAATAACTTTTTTTGTCGTGTATATTATTAGTCGTCTGACACACATAATGTTGTCATTTGCATCATCTGTTTTTAAATTACAATATTAATATATTGTCATTCTAATGTTTAATATCCTTCAAAAGGTGGTCCTTTAAGTAAGAATTTAATTTCAAATATTTTACAATTTATCATAATCTAAACTTCATTATTCTTGATAAATATGGCACAGAACATAGTTGAATCTATTAAATTCTAAACTTTATGATTCTATTTAATTCTGAGACTTATAGCTAGTGACTTATGTTATAATGCTAATGATGTCATACATGTATTTCTAGACCCATAACACAGCTAACCTTTGAGTCAAAATGGCATACCTACGTAATAATTACATAATTCTAAGTAGGTTTATTCCATTTGATAACTAGACTGGTGTCGTCATCTTGCGTACTGCTACGTATCTTTTACTGACTATTTGTTTTTAGTGACGTCATCAGCCACAGTTTCCACCGACTTGTTGGAGTTGCACTACTACACTAGTCCTCCAGTGATTTCCCAGAGTTTTTTCTATACCAATATCCGTACTGCTTTACAAACTTAACTTTGCAGACGGACACGGGAGGAACAAACCAAGTTATTTTTAAATCCATGGATAATTTGCCTATATCACAAAATATACACATTTGACGCTACTGACTGCAAAGCTAAGTGTGTCAAGTTGTAAAGCTTCTTTCGATCAGGTAGTTTAATCTATCTCCCCAGTATCGGGTGTACCGTTTGGCACTAGCTGTAGTCCGTATTTCAGTTCAGAAGCAATTAAGATCATTCCGTTCAACCTGCTCATTGGAACGCGATGATCGCGTAATGTTCACTTACGTACGACAATTCACTCCGCTACTCTGGATTAATTCTACCTCTGTGAGAATTTAAATAAGTAAATTCAATCTCAGAAAGGCCATCTGAGATAACACTGATATCGATTTAATTGAACAGTGCTTCAGAATGATAACAATTATGGCATACCAACACTCTGGCAAATGCAACAATATTTTCTAATGTTATTAAAATATTAATTGTTGTGTAAGCGTTAGTTTTTTTTAATTTCAATTACTTGAGAAATTTACAGGTTTGCTTTCGGATTCAATTTCTGTTATTTCTCAGTTATGTTCCGTGTCAATTGTTCTCTTTATTTCCTTTAAATTCACCGTTTCATTACAATGAAGAAAAAAACAAATCCATTTAACAATCTTTGTTTTGTGCTATTGCAAGATGAAAAGAACTTAAACTATTTCGACATAGATAGATTCACTAATTCTATTTAAAAGCTCATTAATGTTAAGACCTTTTATGTACTGTTGGATTTATATGCATCGGTTGTGGCCAAGGAAGTCAAACAGAAAATCCCACGAATTGATGTGAATTACAAAGAAACTATAATAATATTATCTCATTTTTCTGTATTTCCATTCCTTTATTCTTTTCAATTCTTATGAACTCACTCCATTGTTTGAATTATGTTGCCGAGGACTCAATCATCCCATGATCACGTTTCATCTGATATTTTAATGAAATTTTCATTGCCACGGATAATGAATCAAACATCATGTTCCCAATATGATAGCATGGAAATAACCTTCCACAAACTCAATAGATTCACATCATATTACAAATCAAGGTTTATAACACTCGTAGGTACTGTACCTGCTCTTAATATCTTGCTTTTTGTGATGTATTACTTTTAATTTACGACATCTTCGCGCCTTGTAATGTGTTAAATCGTAAATAACATGGTTTACGTTCCCATTGTAATTTAGCTGTTGTAGGTTCGTCTTGTTTGAACTTCATTTACAAGCTAGCTCGCAAATAGGTCGTCTTGATTTATGCTATGGAGTCCAATTTAAACGGGATTCTAAATGAACATCACTGTAAAGTTATACCTCGTTAATCTTAATACGCCGTTCAATGCGAATGCTGACCAGCTTTCAGTTTGTTGCATGATTTTTACCGACAAAATATGATAGTAAACCATCTCAACTAGAAACTATACTTGTTGGAACATAGACTCCCCTGTCCTTGGCAAGTTAACGATTTGAAATCATTAACCCCCGCTGAGTTGTAGAAAACAGGTAGATTGAGCGCGCAATACGAAATACCAAGATAGGCAGCCATGCTGAGTTAACTTGGAATTTTGTAGTTAGATTTGTGTACCTTCCTTGATAATTGTATCGTAATTCTGAACTAAAAGCGCATACCCTTAACCAGACTCTTTAGGACACACCGGAGTTCTAAAAACACATACTGAAAAGACAGAAGAAATATAGTTTATACTTGGAAGCGGGGAATAAGATAGGCAGCCATGCTGAGTTAACTTGGAATTTTGTAGTTAGATTTGTGTACCTTCCTTGATAATTGTATCGTAATTCTGAACTAAAAGCGCATACCCTTAACCAGACTCTTTAGGACACACCGGAGTTCTAAAAACACATAATGGAAAGACAGAAGAAATATAGTTTATACTCGGAAGCGGGAAATAAGATAGTACATGTAGATAGCAGGTGAATATAATTCGTAGCTTCCATACATACATTATATTATCTATGGTGAGTGTTCCACAAGTTATGGGATACGAACAATACTATACAGCCCGAGAGCCGTGAGAGTATGTTAATAGTAAATCATTCGTAAAGTTTAATACTAATAGGCAAGAGAAAGAATGGACGCTTGTGAATCAAAGGTATGTCGTCATTTACCCGTGCATTGTTCTCTGCCGGGCAACCCCGCCCTTCCCCGAGCTTTCTGCTCCCTGCTCCCTGCTCCCAGGTGAGAAACACGTCACTCTTTGTCGGCAGAGCAGTCACGTTCTTGGAATATATCCCTTTTCTAGTAATTATACACTAGAGAGAAACACCTTATTAAGATACCCACGTCTCGTTTCTTAAAGGCTATTTATTATACAAAAAATTGTTTTCAAGTTCTGGATATTTCAGTATTTTTCTATTAACATTATGTCAAAGGGCAGTTTGTAACAGTACCTACCTCCGGAAAGCGAAATTACCGTCATTGTTTGTAATGATACCAATGATACATTTTCGTAACAGAACTCAAAAACTAATAGTCAATTTCTAAAAAGAAAAAAATTCTACAAAATAAAAATAATATATAATATACATATTTATAAAATACAGCACCCGCTTCTTAAAAAATGCTAATTTTATGAATCACTTTGCACCAATCACAAAATTAGTGATTCATGAGAAGCGAGTGTTTTATTTCGTATATTGAGTCAAACCACAGAGTGATTCCTTTCTACGGAACTAAGTTAATTTCGCAATTATTGTTTTTGTGACGTATCTTATTCTCGTTATTCTTATAGAGTCCATACATATGATCGCGAGTGTGATTTAAATACTGTTTTCCTAAAGAAATATAGTGCTAATTGGGAGGACAGACATGTTAACTCATTAGGCCGAAAAACAATCATGAAGATCAAACAGTTCCCTGGAAAGGCGATCATGGACGATCCTTGGATGGCCATCGGAGATAGAACCATGGAAATGGTGTACGCCGCCAATTGGGTGGACACGCACCGCCACCTCGCGGGCAGCACTCCCCCTGGCTCCTGGGAGCCTGAGGAGGATCATCTTCCTGTCACACCAAATTACACTAAATCAGCTCGAAACAGTTCTATTGCCAGGAGCAAATCCTGTCGAGATGTAGCTAGACCTTCCTTGAAAGACTTCGAAGTTAATGAATCAGAATACGTGGGAGAAACTAGATTAAGCGGGGATTTCGATGATATGAAAATATCTCAACTAGCCAAATACCAAAATCACATAGAAGAACAAACCAGAGCGAGCAACGAAATTATCTCTAGTCAAAGGAAACTACAGCCTAGCTTCAGTTTTAAGGGCTTCAATGGATACAAACCGTCGACTCTTAGAAGAATTAAGCGAAGGCAATATAAAGAGTGGGATGTTGATGAAAACAATGAGTCACCCCCGGACGCTCCCGCAACTCCCCAGAGGAGAGATTCCAAAAAATACCTTCAAAGACAGAGAAAACATGACGCGTATGATACGCCCAACCCACCCGACATGACTAGACATTTATACAGTGTTATCGAGCCTGACCCGAATACGGAAAGCTATTACGACTACTATTCCAGACTGAGTCAGCAGGAAGCGTCTCCGCCGAAGCACGCAGGGTTCTCGTATGGGAAGAAAAGTTTGCCCCTGATGAATCACACTGACAGAAAGCCTCCCACCCCCGCGCCCAGAACCACCGCCCCCACCAGGGACTCTAGGAATGGCTTCCCGTCGTCCTCCTCCAGCGGCCACTCTAGCTCCTCTTCGTCGCCCCCCCTCCCACCGCCCCGCTCCAAACACAGAGACGAGGTCGCCGAGCGTCACAATGCATACTCTCCCACGGACAATGACGTCGATTATCGAAAGTCGATCGTTAGTTACAATGCGGTTAAGTCGAATGGAAATTTGAATGGATTTCATAACATAACGCCGCGTTATGGCGGTAACTACGGAGACAACTCAGAGTCCGACGAGAATTTACCTACCGTTCCTTGTGATGATCCGCTCGATGCGTACGAACGACGTGTGCTCGCTGACAAAGCCGATGATGAACCGTTCTCTCGTGGGAAAAGTTATTTAGATACTAGATTGTTCGTGTCGGAGAAAAAGGTGAACGGGAACTTTGCTGGCAAACCGGCGAACCGTTCCAAGTCACTGCGACTGAAGAGCGACAGTAGGCCCCTAGCGTTCAGTGGCAACGGCGACGGACGCTTCATCTATGATGACGTAGGCGGCCCCATGGCGCACGGAGTCACTGTGACTCAACCCAAAAGGACTATCTCTCCAATCGAACAAGTGAACTTGATGCAGTCTCGATACTCCGCTGAGTCTACCGGCGACTACACGGAGATAAACGGACTTCATCGGGATACGTTCAGTGATAAGTTGATCAACAGTTTCCATGCACCGCAGCGAATAAATGGAATAGCGGAGAAAGTCGTATCGGCTCTTCAGAAGAAGAGTAAGAATCCTGTTCTGCAGAAATATAACACCGTGCGAGTGAAAAGTTATGTCGACGACCGGCCGAATGGACAGATAGGGAAATACGATTTTAATTATCGGGGCAGTGATAACGGCGGTGTGGTTAACGGGGACGCCGGGAAGCCGAGGAGCTCCTCCAGTGGAGGCGACTCGGACTCGGACTTCTCCATCCCCCGGCCCAAGCTGATAGTGCCGGTGCACACGTACGGCATCAGGAAGCGTCGGACGGGGAACTTGACGCAGGCCCCCGAGTCCCCCGCCCCGACGCTCCCCGCGCCGCCCCCGCCACCGCCGCAACAGCCCGCACCCAGAGTCCCCGATCACCACAATGGATATGCAGAGAACAAAACAGGTATTGGAAATATCTTCCACTTTTGTTTATACATTGTCTCTCCGAGGATATTAAAATGTTATTAACTATTTCAGGATAATAATAATAATAATAGTTGGATGACTTGTATAGCGCCGTTTTTGTGAGAAATCACCTCAAGGGCGCTGTTTATTTTATGACTCTGATTATCGAGTCACCGGTTTCGCAATCTTGTTGACATATTCAATCCGTTACTAAAACAACAAAAGCCCAGATTATGCGATGACCTGAGTATTGCTCGGAATTTCTACAATATTATTTCAAGTTTGAATTTTTTCACTATTCTGATCGTATTAAATTTTTCCCAAAATTTTTTCTGTAATTTATTGAAAAAAGATACTGCTGAATTCTTTCTTCACTTGATTGTAATTATTCTTAAACATGAACATTTTCTTAACATTACGTAAACTCTCGCACTTTGTCAAGATTATGTTCTAAAAGCATGTACACCAATTAGTGGCATTATTTTAAACGTCGAGGTCGTGCATAAGGTAGTCCCGAGTAGGTAGATAAATATACGAGTATGATCTCAACGTAAGATTCGAATGGAGAAATCCTTGAAACTTTTGACTTCACCGCATAAAGGAGTGACCAACTACCTCATTATGCATTGAGGAAGTAAAAGTAGAGTGCCTGTTTGTCGCTTTGATAAATCTAATTATTAGATTTTATTAATGTATTAACAAAAGAGAAATTAAATAACCAAGCAAGAAGCATGCGTATCTAAATGTTTCATATTTTCACTCGTAATGTATTCATGGAATCCAACGTTTACGTAATTTTCTATCGTGATATACATCTATCGCAGTACTCCATTTGTTTAATTTCATATTTTCTAATGATTAGTTATGCAGGTTTCTCGACAATTTTAATTAATAATTTATGGTCTATTGACTAAATAAAATATTCCTCTGAGTATAAACCATTCATTAGAGTGTATCGGTAATTTATTTTTTTACCATTAAGCAACTGGATATTGCAAATTAATTATAATAACCTGCACAGAGACGGCCTTCGTAGCGTGATGGCTAAAGCATTTGACTAGGTTGGTTTCAAGATCCCGCCACAGCGAACAAATTAACGTATTTTTTTGTCACCAGTGAGGGCTGCCAGTCTGGTTATTGTGTTGTCGATTGGTGTATAGTTATTTATAATGTACACAACAGATATTTACATTACAACAGGTTAACATTAAACAAATTTCAAAGAAAAAAAAAGAACAAATACCAACCGTCCAACAACGGTGTACAACAATATGTAAAAAATGAATTACCTGCAAACAAATAACAAAAAAACAAGAGAAAATAATGTCTCAGTCAAATGAAGTTAAGAGAAAATAAGAGATTCGATAAATTTAGTTCGCTAAATATGTCCGAAATCGAGTCACTACAGTCTACATACAGTGCAAATTATAAGTAGTTTTACAGTATTTATCTTGTCCAAATTTAATTTACAGAACTCCGTTTTTTTACAATAACTTTATTTTTTTATTCAATAAAAAAAAACGGTTTATTTATAAAAAAAGTTCTTCTAGGTTCAGAATATCATAACCATAAAAATATTCTTGTTCTAACGTAATTAAAAGAATAATTAAAGGAGAAGTAACTTACAGACTATCTATTTAAATTATTTCTGTGTACGTACTTATAATAAAACTCATAAACTGTTTTCAATTTTATTAGCCATGGTTTTATTAATTTCTGAGTAAATTGACGGTTATTTTAATGGTTCATTACGCGGTAAAGTTTCCCTACTTAAGGGTTATAATGTACTATTGTTTAAAATTTGACTAAAGGTCATTAAGATGGTTATCATTGGCATTTCTTAAATTAAAATCAAAATTAAATTGGAATTGTTGCAAGGAACATTAATTAATAAATGATATTTTGAAGTATGAGAAGGACTACGTTTGTCACAAGGGCTGAATCTATAATTTAAAATATGGAGCTATAATTTAGCTTACCTCAGAAAGGTTGTGGAAAAACATTCCTACGCCAATCCTCTACAAAATGATTATTTTACATAGTAAGAGTTACGTCAACTGAGAGAAGGTGGATATACATTGGCGCCTTCCTCCTACTTTGTCTTCCGTTTGTTTACATGTATTATATTGTATCGAATATTCTTACGTAGCATAAACATTTCTGTTATGAAAACTAATAATCCTTAGGATATAATGAGTGTACCCCCTACCCATTATAAAATGTATTAGGTACACGTAGATTATTAATCCAACAAACCTTGCTATGTATGTGCCTAGCTTACATACACCAGCGGCTAGCAGTTTTGGTACATACCGAATAATAATTAAAAACTTTGAATTTTTAAAGCGCGGGATATTTCGCCAGTGTGTCTTCAATAAAAGCGATAATTCATAATAACAATTCATGCAGTATTAAAATATCTCGTTTGAATTTGGCCCTGTACGTATCGGAAACAATTATTATCTTTATAATTATTATTTGTACTGTACCAATTATGTTTATTGATTATTGGTAATAATATGTTGTTAATTTCCGGCTTCGCACGGAAGCTTTGATGCATAGTCAACCTTAAATATGTTTTTTTAAATCAATTGGCTGGGTCTAGAGATGGCTCATAAGCACACGAACTTGGCTCATCGGTAAAATATGTCCTTAGTAAAACACTACTTGTAGTAGGTAGTCGGTAGAGATGTTCAAATCTAAAAATAACACTGAAACGTCAGTAGTTAGATTACTTCACCTACTGCAAAATAAATCTTATTCGTTAGATTTACCGCGAACAGCTAAAGTTGTTACTTTGGTTTTATAGGACACAATAGTTCGCCGGGGCAAATTCCACAAATTTGTTTCATGTTAACCGCACACGCAATTTAATATGTTTGATTTGTAACACTGTTATAAATTTCACAGAATGCGGACTTTGATGCGACTATTGTTACTCTACCGATGTTATTCTACTTCTGGAGTATTAATATAACTAACTAACTAACGCCGTTTCCCCGCAGGGGTAGGCAGAGAGGACGGACCGCCAAACAACTCGATCTTGGCATACACTTCTTGCTTCATTCACATTCATACAACGCCTCATACATTCTCTTCTGTTATTCCGACTTCTGACATGGCCCGACTCGAGTATTTGATTCACTTAATCGTGCCATATCTTCCTCGGGCGTCCCCGGCTTCTTCTTTCATTCACATTCGCGTCATATATTCTCCTTACACTCCTTTCTTCATCATTCGCTCTACATGCCCAAACCATCTAAGCGTCCCTTTCTTAATCTTGCTCACTACGCTTACATCAGCCTTGCATTCTTTACGAATCTCAACATTTTTCACTCGGTCATACATAGTTTTACCACACATTCGTCTCAGAGAGAGTATTAATATTTTAGGTTATAATCGAGTTTCTCGTCTAACCGCCCGTTGGTATTACACGACTGAGTCTTCGTTGCAGAAGGCTTGAAGGTAAAAAAGTACAAATAATAAATCTAGCCTAAAAGCTTTGCCATTTCGTAGTAGAAGAATATCGAATATAAAACGGAATATAACCATGTGAGGTGATTAAAAGATAATCCTCCCGAGTGCATCCGTATTCACTGTTTGTTTATTGAACAGGCAATTAAGTATTTATTGTGTAGGTACTTGGAAAATACACTGTATTATTTTTTTATCTTCAACTTGTGATTTTAAATTAAAGATATTATCGGTAGAAGTTTTCCCTTTAGAAAGATGTGATTTTACAATAATCGTTTGATGTTGACAAGACATTATGAAACCCCACAATTCATGCGAGCTGTCTTCTCATTAAATTCATTTATTATGTTTATACACCCATCAACAACAAAGTTCTACCTAATATTTGCATATTTGCACGTTTATAGATTTTTTAAATTAATGATATTATCGGTAGAAGTTTTCCCTTTAGAAAGATGTGATTTTACAATAATCGTTTGATGTTGACAAGACATTATGAAACCCCACAATTCATGCGAGCTGTCTTCTCATTAAATTCATTTATTATGTTTATACACCCATCAACAACAAAGTTCTACCTAATATTTGCATATTTGCACGTTTATAGATTTTTTAAATTAAAGATATTATCGGTAGAAGTTTTCCCTTTAGAAAGATGTGATTTTACAATAATCGTTTGATGTTGACAAGACATTATGAAACCCCACAATTCATGCGAGCTGTCTTCTCATTAAATTCATTTATTATGTTTATACACCCATCAACAACAAAGTTCTACCTAATATTTGCATATTTGCACGTTTATAGATTTTTAAAATTAATGATATTATCGGTAGAAGTTTTCCCTTTAGAAAGATGTGATTTTACAATAATCGTTTGATGTTGACAAGACATTATGAAACCCCACAATTCATGCGAGCTGTCTTCTCATTAAATTCATTTATTATGTTTATACACCCATCAACAACAAAGTTCTACCTAATATTTGCATATTTGCACGTTTATAGATTTTTTAAATTAAAGATATTATCGGTAGAAGTTTTCCCTTTAGAAAGATGTGATTTTACAATAATCGTTTGATGTTGACAAGACATTATGAAACCCCACAATTCATGCGAGCTGTCTTCTCATTAAATTCATTTATTATGTTTATACACCCATCAACAACAAAGTTCTACCTAATATTTGCATATTTGCACGTTTATAGATTTTTTAAATTAAAGATATTATCGGTAGAAGTTTTCCCTAGAAAGATGTGATTTTACAATAATCGTTTGATGTTGACAAGACATTATGAAACCCCACAATTCATGCGAGCTGTCTTCTCATTAAATTCATTTATTATGTTTATACACCCATCAACAACAAAGTTCTACCTAATATTTGCATATTTGCACGTTTATAGATTTTTTAAATTAATGATATTATCGGTAGAAGTTTTCCCTTTAGAAAGATGTGATTTTACAATAATCGTTTGATGTTGACAAGACATTATGAAACCCCACAATTCATGCGAGCTGTCTTCTCATTAAATTCATTTATTATGTTTATACACCCATCAACAACAAAGTTCTACCTAATATTTGCATATTTGCACGTTTATAGATTTTTTAAATTAAAGATATTATCGGTAGAAGTTTTCCCTTTAGAAAGATGTGATTTTACAATAATCGTTTGATGTTGACAAGACATTATGAAACCCCACAATTCATGCGAGCTGTCTTCTCATTAAATTCATTTATTATGTTTATACACCCATCAACAACAAAGTTCTACCTAATATTTGCATATTTGCACGTTTATAGATTTTTAAAATTAATGATATTATCGGTAGAAGTTTTCCCTTTAGAAAGATGTGATTTTACAATAATCGTTTGATGTTGACAAGACATTATGAAACCCCACAATTCATGCGAGCTGTCTTCTCATTAAATTCATTTATTATGTTTATACACCCATCAACAACAAAGTTCTACCTAATATTTGCATATTTGCACGTTTATAGATTTTTTAAATTAATGATATTATCGGTAGAAGTTTTCCCTTTAGAAAGATGTGATTTTACAATAAGCGTTTGATGTTGACAAGACATTATGAAACCCCACAATTCATGCGAGCTGTCTTCTCATTAAATTCATTTATTATGTTTATACACCCATCAACAACAAAGTTCTACCTAATATTTGCATATTTGCACGTTTATAGATTTTTTAAATTACGAAAAGATTCAAAATTTCAGATGCAGGTATTTGAATTATTTTTCTCACCGGATTCGTGGCTTGCCCATTTAAATTAAGATAAAATTAAGATATGCGCTCACAGATGACGCTAAATCAAATATTTTAGAAAATAATACTTAATGCTTTTAAATATTGCGACGAATTGTTTGTTGGCGGGTGTACATATGGAGTATGAAATCGAATAAATTGTTATTGTTAGTTTATAGCTCAAGTCTTCCAATAAATTTATAAAAATTCTGTATATATTAGTTTCACAATAATATATTGTATTTTTTATAAGTTCTTTGAAGGACTTGAGCTTTAAATCTACAGTAACAATTTATTCCATTTTATAGTCCGTGTTCAAACAATTCATTTCAATATTTAAAAGCATTTCGTGCTAATAGTGTTTTTTTCTAAAATATTTATATTAGCGCCATATGTGAGCGCTTATTTCGTTTCGTTTAGCCTTAAGTGAATACACAATAGGTAAATTTACGTTTTTATTAATCTTATAAGCAAACTTTATTAATCCTGAAGCGTATTTTCAGACTGAACTTTAAAATTCTTCATCAAACGAACAAATATTTTGCTTTCTCTCCATCCATTAGAAAAGATGCCGTGTCCAATTCAAGTCTATTTTTAAGCCGTGAATCACCCACGATAGATTTAGCCAACCGCCGCGATCCTCCGTGATGTGTACGAGTATATGTACCTACCTATCTTATCTGAATGTCATTATGAGCTGCCCCATACATTAGTACAGGTAGATGTTCTCCTGATACTGGTAGATATATCAATACTGGACACAGTCGGACACGCTGGCTCAAGGTGAACAGCCTGCTTCTCTCTTGGTCCTTTTTTCTAACCGGCCCGGCGAGGGCACCGGGTAACGGGGCGACTCATCCTTGCCTCAAAGGATTAGCACATGATCCGATCAAAAACTGTCAAGAGTATGAAACTGTGGCCTTTACTCGTATTTTAATGAAGTCGTAAACCCTAAGATTTAAACTATGAACATATCGCTGATATTTCTGTTGTAACCTCTCCGTCTTTTACGTAAACGATGTGCATAATAGAAAGGAACCTACGACGGACCTCTAAGCGCCAGAACCAAATGAATGCTGAATAGACATCGTCAACCTCTACAAATTTTCAATATAAACTTCGTCAATAATGTAATTTGACTTTTACAACAACAAAAAAAAAAATTATATCTTATCATTTTTTAATCGTAGACGATATAAAATAATAATTATATACAGGTGTAACAGCACGTACCCGACAAAATTTAACCAGTGATTTTTGAGCATATTTGGAGTAAAAAATATAAACGAAAGTTTAGACTTTTTTTTGGTTTTAAAAAAAATATTTTCAAATTCAAACTAGTTTTTGGTTTAAAAAAAAATATTTTCAAATTCAAACTAGATTTATTTTTCACATGTCGCCCCTGATCACTTAGCGTAGAAACCGCCCAACCCCCTACCTCGACCCTAACTGTCCAATACCTACTTGTTTTTGTATGTTTTTGGGTAAAAAAAAGTCACCGGAGACCAAAATGTAATGTAAATTTTTACCCCAAATATGCTCATTCTCTGGTTAAAGTTTGTCGGGAACCTGCTATTATACCCTGTATATAGTTACCTATATAATTGTTATTTAACTCATTAGAGCTCAAAACACAAACAAATCAATACTACTTTACATTCATAAATACGAATAACAATAAACACATATATTAGGAACACTAGATCTCAGAATCAAAAACACATCCAACAAGGAGCCAACAACACTACATTGGACAAAAAAGCTCCTTAAACTGTGGTACTAAACTCTTCAACAAAATCTCACTCTCCTTCAAAAATCACAACAATAATAATAATAAATTAATGCGTTTATACGTTTCACAGGAAGATCTGAAATAGAAAATATATTAAAACCAAATACAGACTAACACCGAAACCACTCAACTGCACTTAAAACACCCCACCTTACAATTATTTAATTTTTTTCTCATCACATCAATTTAATAAATTT
Organism: Halesus radiatus; assembly: GCA_022606495.2. NCBI lineage: Eukaryota > Metazoa > Arthropoda > Insecta > Trichoptera > Limnephilidae > Halesus > Halesus radiatus. The sequence goes on from JAHDVE020012411.1 coordinate 23,245, forward strand.
TAATTTCATATTTTGTAAATGAAATCCTCAGCACGGGAAATCCCAGTAAGGATATCATTATTTTTATTTGTTTTATAAAAAAAAAACATTATTATTATTATTATATTGTTATTATTATATTATTATTATTATATTATTATTATTATATTATTATTATTGTATTATCATTATTATTATATTATTATAATATTATTATTATTATCTTATTGTTATTATATTATTATTATTATATTATTATTATTATTTTCTTATAACCGGATGAATAATTCTCATTATTATTTCTTAGCCATTTAACTAGGTATAATTTTATTATTACTTAAGAGGGCAGTCTTAATACCAACCATCTTCAATGAAATGCTGTTTTCTGTTCTCGGTTCACACATAAATAATACAAGAAATATTTGTTTCTATCGTGTAAGTGACAATGTATATGTCATTAGAACGAGTTGGTATTCCATTTTAAACTTATAAGCTATTCACAAAAAAACAGCGCGTTACTATGCGAAAAAGTCTCAGTTAAGAGCTCTCGTATCGATAAACTCGGTAGAATAATAAGGGTTTTTTCCTTTATGGGTGTGAAATTCCAAACCATTATTGACTTCTTTAATTACCGATAAACTTGTATATTACACGTAGCTCTATGCTCTTCGATCCAGTGTTTCTATCCACTAATAACGAAGCCAGTACCATCTGATGAAAAATAATCTATAAAATCATTGTAGAAAATAATATTAACATAACCTAAATGAAACATGAAAACGGAAAAAACGACAGAAAATAAACCTCTGCCTATCCGGGCAACCGCTTAACCAACTTAGCTAATGAGACCAGTTCAATTTATGTCATCTTCATCGATATCGTATCTCAAATTCAAGATTTGTCAATATTATTCTCCTTTTTTAATCCCGTATTATTGGCAGCTATCTTTATAATGATTACAAAGTTCTTAACGAACACAATTGCAAACTAGACAGTGTCTCTGATAAATATCCAATTTTTTTATTTATATGAGACATCTATAGACTTTTTATAAAAGTCTATAGATGTATTCATAAAGAATATATTCAATTTTATTTATTAATTATTTTTATTGAAATTTAAAAATAATGAATATCCGAGACACTGTTTTATGAGACATTTTATGCACACATCAAGACATCGTAAAAAATGCCGTCTAATATTAGGATATTGTTTTGATAAAGGCTTAGGTATATACGGGGTGTTACGAGACGTACCGGACTTACATTAACCAGTGTTTCTTGACCATAATTGATGTAAAGTACGTAAATGAAATTTTGGTCTCCGATGAAATCTTAGGTAATTTTTTTCGACAATTTTCAACCAAAATAAAATAAAAATTGCATGTCGTCACTGATTACCCGAGTAACCGCCAACCCCCCACCTCGACCCTACCTGTCAAATAAATACCTACCAAATGTTTGTGTTTTTACGTGAATAATTTTTTTTTTTTAACAAGTTTTTGACCAAAATTTCATTTACCTTTTTACTCCAAATAAGTTCAGGAATCACTGATTAAAATAAGTCCGGTACGACGCTTAAAACCCACCCTGATATACTCGTAGACATCGGATTATATGCATGATGCATATTTCAGTCTTTTGGTCGTCAGTGCATATTTGGTCGTTAATGCAATTTGAGCATTAAACACACTTTTCAGGTATTTTATCTTTCCAAATGAGATGTTCAAACTAGAAATTATTGATATTTTAAATTTTTGTTTTTATAACCCCCCCCCTCCCCCAGTTTTATTTCCTCGCCGAACATTTTACTCATATCTGAGACTCCGAGAGGCGTTCGAACAAGGCTAGACAAGTTTTAACAAGTATCAAGCGATAGTTGAACACTAATAGAAATGTCCGAATTTATTATTGCAGTCACAAATGATTTAGTACGCTTTATTTCGCCCTTTGTGGGTTGGGTATGCGTGTTATATCTGGACGAAGCTATTGGGGCGCTCATCTGCTTATTTAATCTATATATCTACGTCTATTTTGTCTACAAACTTGTTCGTTCCTCATAATAAAAATCGTTGTTGACAAAAACATATTTACACACGTGTCTCAAAAGACATAATAGGAAATTGAGAAGTTTCTCAATGGAAATGTACGGCGCTATATCCTCTAAGATTGTAAGTCGGATGGCAGTATAATTTGATGGACTTCTTTTGACCGTTAGAACTACTCTAGAGACCATGTTGGTAACCCTGTGCAGGTTTTTAATCACTTTCCTCTCCCAACTGGTGGCAGGAAACTGCAACGCTATAACACTCTTTGATTTTTTTTAAATGGTTGAATCGTGAATTAGAATTCATATTCACGATTTATGTTTCCTCTTGCAGAGGCTATGTTTATAGGGAACCTCCCTACTACACACTAGAACTTGAATTTAAATAATGATAGGTATTATGCTACTGGTAAAGTGTTCAATCTAGACATTATATAGAATACCTGAACAATCTATTCAATGCCCGGGTTTTTAGGTAATCTGTGCAAGAAGGTTTTCTTTTCGTATTTTACTTAGGTTTGTACAGAATACTATACATTGCCGAATGTTTTCCAGGCAGGGAGTTAAATCATCTTCGAATCGCATCACTAATATCTTCAGTATATGTATATGAATCCGTACTAATTATTTAAATAAAGTTAGGTTTAGTTACGTTAAACTTTTTACTGATAGGTATTTCCCGAGGAATTTATAATATGAACCGATTTCGATTTTTCAAGACTTTTCCAACCTTTCCTCTCTTCCCCTTCAACAATTTTAACTCCCCAATTGATTTTGGAAATTCAATAGAATTTTCACGATTGTATTCCAGTTTGTTACTTACATTATTGTAGACTCTAATAACATTGTAAACTTTGACGATGTATTTTTTGTATTTCTTGGGCATTAACTATGTAACAATTTCTTTAATTAGGTAACAAAAGTACATAGTGGATAAAACTCTTCAAACAACATGTTTAACAATGTGGTCTACAGGTACGTATTTTAATATTACAAAGTTTTACAGAAAGCCATTACGTCAACTCCTTTTTTGTACTACTAAGATTAAGCTTTGTTCTGTGATACGTGATACCAAGCCTCCAACATAATTAACAATCACGACATATTGTTATTTTTATGGCACGAAATGAATACTTCAAGTCTTTATTACCATAAATGAATATCACTGACAATCTGTGACAATGGAGACGTAGGCGTAGGCAATAAGAGCATAGGTAATGTAGGTATTGTGCATTGTAAAACAGTATCGTATGGTGTACTTAAGAAAGGGAGAGAATTATCGACAACAATGGCTTTGCCAATGTATAGATTATACGGGGTGTGTTCAAAAGAAAATGTGAATTTTGAATTTTTTCGAAAAGTATTTATTTATTCATGAATATCCATTTTCTCCCCTTTAAAGTAATCCCCCTCAGATATAATGCACTTATGCCAGCGCTTCTTCCAATCCTCGAAGCACTTCTGGAATGCGCTTTTCGGTATGGCCATCAGCTCGTTCTTCGATTCTGACTTTATCTCATCAATTGTGGCAAAACACTTTCCTTTTATTGGTCTCTTCAGTTTCAGGAATAGTAAAAAGTCGCAGGGAGCCAAATCTGGTGAATTCGGTGGTTGAGGCATGATTACGGTGTTGTTTTTGGCCAAATAATCACGAACAAGCATTGATGTGAGCTGGTGCATTATCGTGATGCAAAATCCATGATGTTTTTCCACAATTCCGATCGTTTGAGCCGTATTGCTTCACGCAAACGTTGCATAACTTCCTTGTAGTATTTCTTATTAACCGTACGACCTGTTGGCAAGAACTCTTGATGCACCACACCATTGTAATTGAAGAAAACAGTGAGCAAAACCTTCACATTTAATCGAACTTGGCGTACTTTTTTCGGTCTTGGCTCTTCTGGCCGCTTCCATTGGGATGATTGGGCCTTGGTTTCGACGTCATAACCATATACCCACGTTTCATCACCAGTTATGACCCTTTTGAGATAATCTGGATCGTCGTGGACGTCATTCAACAACTCCTGAGTGATACTAATGCGACGTTGCTTTTGCTCAAAATTTAGCAATTTCGGAACAAACTTCGCTGCCACACGCTTCATGCCCAAAACATCCCAGAAAATTGCATGGCATGAGCCGATTGATATGCCAACATCCTCTGCAACTTCCCTAATAGTGATTCGTCGATTTTCCAAAACCATTTTCTTCACTGTTTCGATGTTTTCTTCGTTTGTTGACGTGGTTGCAACTCCAGGACGCTCATGTTCTCGGCCTTCTGTAAAGCGCTTGTACCACTTATAAACACTTTTTTGAAACAAAGTAGACTCGCCGAATGCCACAGTCAACATTTTTAGTGCGTTGGATCACTTAATTTCATTTTTAACGCAAAATTTAATACATATTTTTTTATCCATTTTTTTCAAAAGTAAAAAATCAAAGAACACACAAAAACGTGACTAACCTTTCCAGTTGTCAAAAACAAGCCACTAATCCAAAATGGCTGATAATGCTAACATATGTGTACCAACATAACGACAAAAAATTCGATAATCGAATGTACACAGCCCGCGAAAATTCAAAATTCACCTTTTCTTTTGAACACACCTCGTACAGTATGCCATATCGGGAAGACCCAATTTGACTTATCTTTAGCCTCATTTACTGTTCTCATTTGGCCCAATATTATAACTGGATATAATGTACGTACTTGTATCTAATATTATTATGATTATTGTCTGCAGTACAAAATTGATAGTTAATTTTTTTGCCTACACTCATTACCCTAAAAACCAGTGTCATATTATGACATTATACTATCCCAATTTTAACCTAGTTATTAAACATCTAATTTGGGTACTACGTAATGATTACTATAAAAACCCAATGATTACATTGTAATGAACTAATGATAACATTATTTAATAAATAACAAATATGTTATTATATTTACCCTGACGAAGCTTGAGTTAAGCGAAACCGGTTGGTAAAAATACAATATATTCGTGCTTTATAACAAGGTGTTTCATTTACTTAACAAATATGTCTGTGTATAATAAATAGGTACCATTTTATTTGAATTTAAAGCTGGCATTAGTCAGTGTACCAGACGTAATGGCACACAAACTAACTGTAGGGGGCAGCTGATCCCGATTTGCGAAGAGGGCTGGGAGGGGAGAAAGCACAACCTACCGTTCGCTCGGTAAGGAGTAACGATACTAACGACAAGACCTTATTATCGACTTTGTAATTCTGCGGGCCTTGTCCGTGTGACCATGCTTGGTATGGGTCCAGTGAGAGACAGTAGTCCGATGGGGGTCCAAGGTAAGCGGTGGTTAGAAGGAAAGAAATCGATCAGAAGTCAAAGCGGGCAGTCGAGGAAGCGGAGCGTCTCGTCAAGCGGGCGGTCTCTGGCTAACTGACTTGTATTTGATTTTGATATGATTGATATACAGAGTTCCTAAAATAAAAGTTTTCTGACTCTAGCATAATTAAAAATGATTATCTAATGATTCTTTACTTTAAATTTTTGTTGGTGGTAAGTGGATGACATGAAACATAATAACTATACTGCAACTTTAGGGGCAGGATTTTACTCGTTAGGCAGGATTGATTTTGGTTTTTGTACTTAAATATTTCTTTCTCGCTGTATTTAGCGAGAGTGTTTATTGATGGGTTTTCATGACCGACTAGACCGGCATAAAACTTTTCAGAATGTGTTATTATAAGATCCTTTATCAGAGGAATGTTTGTGTCTTTGTGAAGAGTGTTAACCCTGATCCACTTAGGCGCATTCAATACAAATCGAATGGCTTTGTTTTGCAGGGTTTGTACTGGATTTCGCAGGCTACTTAAGGCGGTCTACAAGACCTACCTCACCCTGCGCAAGTTCGACAAGCCCCTCTCCCTCACACCGCTCTCGCTCTGACGTTTTATTTAAGTTGTTGCGTTGATGGGACACACCTCGCCATCGGCACAATATATTTTCATTCACAAAGGGGTCGGGAATCGGATGCGTTCGTGGCGAAGCAATATTTATTTTCCATACGACCCGATTCTCTTACAAATTAGAAGATGATATCAACAATCTATACATAACAAATGTGAAGACGAAAATGGCCGCGTCAAAACGTTCTGGAAGAGGTGAACACGTCCGACACAGTCAGCCTTTTGCACGGTGCTAGGTATAGCAATAACAATAAAAAATGTGGCAACGAAATAACATTAAAATAAATGATTTTGTTCTAAATATTTGAATTAATTTAGCATTGTTGTATTTTCCAAGGTTACAATTATGTGTCACTAGTTTGGTAGTATTTCAGTCAATTAAGCCAGGTGAAAGAGAGAGAGGAGCAAAAGCAGAGGCGGGATATGTAAAAAAAATACAGGCTTTGTTCATTTGATTTTCGCAAGCGAAAACTCTTACTTGTAAACAACAAAGTGTAAAATTTCTCGAAATCCCGAATTCTGACGTACCTATCTTTGTTATAAGCAGATATAATATATGTGATATATTGAAGATTGCAATCCATTGATGCAATGTTACCACTGTCTTGGATTCGGACATACATCCCTAAAATGTCTGAACAAAATGAATAAGCCGAGATGCATACATTGTGCAAAAAATCACAAATTTAGCGAATGCGAAAAAAACAGAAAATCCGTTAAATGCTACAACTGCGAAAAAAACAATACATTATTTGGGAGCAAAAATAACACCGAACTGTAACTACCGAAAAAGAATGTCCATCATAGCACAACAAAAAATCGATTACGATGGATGATTTTTTAACCGAGGAAATTGATAAGCTAGCTGATGCTCCACAGTATATTTGCGAAGATTCAAAGCAATGTAATAACTTATTAAATTAATTCCCAACCGCTTTAGTTGTTCTACATCAAAATATTCGAAGTTAGCAAAAAAACTTCGATGAATTTGTGACATTAAATCTCCGTAAAACACTACCGGACCTCATTGTGTTAACAGAAGCGCATTCGAATATCAATAAATCTGCCGCACTGTATGATATACCTAACTACACATACCACTCGACTACAACACCTATTAGCAAGAGCAGTGGAATTGCGGTGTTCATACTAAATAAACACAACAATGTTACAATCACAGAAATTTCAATGCAACTAGCAAACTGTTTAAAACTGCGCGTAAAAGTCAATAAAACTATTTACCGCCGTCTACCGCACGCATGGATCTGATCCTAAAAAAATCATAACAGATATGGAACAATTATTACTGAATTTAAAAGATACTTGTAATATTGTCATTGGCGAATCAATATAAATATTGGAGACGGAGTATATAGCAGAGCGAAAGAAGACTATGTAAATGTAATGACGTTACTAAATTATAAATCGTATATAAATTAATGCTACACGAAATGTCTTCGGACAAATCCCTTCCTGCATTGATCATATAAGGTGCAACTCAAATAACACTGAAAAAAACATTTCAATATTATGGAAAACCAGTATTTCTGATCACTACACCTGTATATTCGCCCATAACATAGTTAAAAGAAATACCAACTCTAATCGAATTGGCAGTAAGAAATATGAAAAAAATATTTAAATCTGGAAATTTTAGGAACAAAACTTAAAGGGGAAACTTGGGCGACAATATTTGAATCAGAAAATCCTAACACATGCGCAGTAAATTTAGAAACAACTCTCCAAAATCATGCAAATTTATCTACAATAAAATAGTAAGTGCTTCTCAACCAAAATCTAAACACAGATTAATAAAGCCATGGATAACCCACGGATTAGTAATATCAATCAGAAATAAAGAAAAATACTATCACCAATCTAAAAAAATCCCGAATGATGAAAAATTCGTTACTTTTTACAAGAAATGTACAAATCGCAAGTGCGCCCCACTGTAGAATTTGGCAGCCACCTCTGGTCGGGAGTCCCAAAATATCTGAAAAAACCCTTCACTCTGTGCAGAAACGGGCGGTCCGCTTGATAGATTCGCCCATCTTAACAAACGGGTTACAATCTTTGGAGCACAGACGTCGGGTGGGAATGCTGTCCTTGTTCTACCGGTATTTTAATGGAAGATGCTCCGAGGAACTAGCGTCATTGATCCCTTCGGCACCGGTGTATAGTCGGGAAACACGCCAAACGCTCGCCCAACATTTGCACACGGTTGACGTTTGTCACATGAGAACGGTTTGTCGCTTCTACGACTCGTTCTTGTGTTCAACAGCTCGGCTGTGGAATGATCTGCCAGCCTCTGTGTTTCCTCCATCCTACAATATGGATCTCTTCAAGACCCAAGTTCACTCCTTCATATTCTCTAAAAGACCCTCCACACAGCATCCCCAAAGATGATATAGGCCTTGAGGGAAATTACTTCCCTCAGGGTCTCCTGTGTGGAGTTACTGTAAAAAAAAAGTAATACTGAAATAAACTTGCACTTTTAATTAGACTGATAAAAGAAAAGTATTTTCGTGATAAAATAAAAGATGCTGGTCAAGACAGCAAAGAATTCTGGAAAATCATCAATACAATAACAAACAAAACAACAAAACAAAAATTACAAAAAAGAAATTTCCTATCAGGGAATCACTTATAAAACCGAAAAAACTCACAATTTTGTAGAAATGTATTTAATGATTATTTTCCAAATGTCGGTACCAATCTGGCTCAAAATATTATTTTAGACAAAAATCAAACAAACCGACCAGAACAAAATCCAATTTTTGATGCATGTATGAGATTTGAATGTATGAGGTTTCATACTAATAATGGCTAAATCAAATCTATTGGAGAATGGAACTGGCAGAGGAAGGATGAAAGTAGATTGAATGCTGTAGAAATGACATCTCTGAGGCGAATGTGTGCTAAAACTATGTATGATCGTGTGAAAAAAGTTGAGATTCGCAAAGAATGCATGAGTAAGATTAAGAAAGGGACGTTTGGATGGTTTGGGTATGTAGAGCCAATGAACGAAGAAAGGAGTGTAAGGAGAATATATGATGTGAATGTGAGTGGAAGAAGTCGGAGACGCCCTAGAAAGACATGGCACGATCGAGTGAATCAAATACCTGTGTTGGACCATGCTAGAAATCAGAATAACAGAAGAGAATGTATGAGACGATGTATGAATTTGAATGAAGCAAGAAGTGTGTGCTAAGATCGAGTTGTTTGGCGGTCCGTCCTCTCTGCCTACCCCTGTGGGGAAACGGCGTGATGGTTAGTTAGTTAGTTAGAGAAATTCCCATTTTGCACGATTCTCTGATCAGATATCGACGACAGCAATACTTATTTTGCTTATCTTCGGAGCCATGAAGTGCAGCGATCGTATGTAGGTATTTATATGAATGAAACTAATTGTAGTCATCAACCCATTAGATTAATTCCCTTTACACACGTAACTTAAGAATTTATCTCCTCACGTGCAAATCTAGATCACATTATTTATATTTACTAGTTGGTAGAACGGCAACAGCTCTGGACAGAAAGGTTTCAGGTCCAAAATCCGGTCTAGTAGTCCAAATAAAATGTTCATTCGTTTTCAAATATACTCGTACAAAGGTAAAATGGATATATACTCGTACATATGTACTCGTTTTCAAATATACTCGTACAAAGGTAAAATGGATATATACTCGTACATATGTACTCGTACATATATACTCGTTTTCAAATATACTCGTACAAAGGTAAAATGGATATATACTCGTACATATATACTCGTTTTCAAATATACTCGTACAAAGGTAAAATGGATATATACTCGTACATATAAATTCAATTTTGTTTGAATATCTTATTGAAGCTTATAAACCTTATTGAAGATAATATTAACAAATCTCAAATGATATATGAAACGGGAAAGACACAGAAAATAAAACGGTAATGTAGTACTCAAACCCAGGACCTCGTTCTGTGTCTCTTTGTTTTATATTTCATTTGAGATTTGCTAATATTATCTTCAATGATTAAATAATATATATTGGTATTTGGTCTTCATTCTAGAGAGGATGATCGACTACACGGATTTTTTTTAATTCGTAGATTTTTTTTCTATCCACACAATCTGTAATAGCGACGCCACTAGCTGTGAAGTTAACCGTGTGAAGTACAATATTTACTATATTCGCTGTTTTGCACGAGTATTCCAGTTGCGGCAAAAAATATTAACAAATGAATCTGTTTACAAACGCAGGACAGGAAATAATAATAGTATTATTGCCTCACGATCGAGTTTTACATTTCTCAGAGTTCAAATATGCCCCACCTAAGGCCCTGAGAACGGAAGCGGCGTTTCCTTCCAAGCAAAAAGCATTCCTGTTTCGTTCACGTAAAGGCGTGCCGCTGATAGTTCCGTTGTAACCTATACCTCTTTCTCATAAACGACGCATGTAACAAAAAGAGAGGTTATATACTTAGCTCTCAGTAGCATGGACGTATCCCTCGAAGCGCTAATTAATCCTTCTATTTACTTAAACTGTTTGAATAATTTCCCTCTCACATTGATTGATTGATGTTGCCGTTTCTGATAAAACCTATGACAGGTAGATTTAAAAGCAACCTAATAGGAAAATTGATCATATCAATACCCAACACTAATAAAAAGTAGGTTTATTAATTCTACGTGAGAAACGTCAGGTGCACTATTTTATATATTTATCTTTTATTTGCCTAATTAGAGTAAATTATCTTTATTTTGCCAGAGGGTAGGTATATTTGCATGCACAGATATTAAATCGTTCAAAATATAATCACGGTCTGTATTTAATTGCACCGATCTAAATTTTAATCCATGGGCACCGCTCCGACCAATAACATTCCTTCTAATGTTGACATGATCAGATTTTGCACGCAATACCACCAACTGCTTATTATAATGCAATCAGAAGTTTCGGTAAAGTAATTTAGATTCCATTCACTAATTGTTAGTTCATTTTCAAAGAGTCGCTCTATGTTTGAAATCTAGATTTTTCGTAATAAGTCGTACCCGACCACTGACGTCAGAATTAATAGACTTGCCCTAAGTTCGATTTCGACGGCTGGAGGGAAAGGTCACGTGACTCCTATTTTGGAACCATTTTAATTTACTGCCGTCCACATTTGTTTCGCATGATTTTAACTGCGGTAAGCAAATTACAAAACATTTATAAAAAAGGTTAAACTAAATACTCAAACTAAATATTCGGTTTTTGTAAAGAAGTAGAACCTTTTTACTTAGTTGCCGTTTCAATTAAATTGGCGGCACGCTTAGCTCGCCCCCCTCCCATCTTATCTTGGTTTCTTCCCCTTGCATGTTAGTGCATATCTATGTATTATTTGCTCTGTGCACCCGACAGACTTTAACCAAATATTTCAGAGCTTATTTGGAGTAAAAAATAAAAATATCATTTTGTTCTCCGTGACATTTTTCTTAGTCATAAGCAATAAAAAGGATTTATTTCACTTGTTGCCACTGGTTAGAACTTTTGACCAGCCCACTAAACGTCCAGATTTGAATACTGATACACTCCCCCCAACCGTACCATCTCGTACTGTCGAATGTTGTGGGAACGGAACGGTGTGTACCACCGTATCACGTGGTACAAGTGGGCTGGCCTAATGTCACTCTATACCAAAATGACATCTTCATTTTTTTTTACTCCACATAAGCTCATGAATTGATGGTTAGACCTGCCGGCTTATCGACTACGTCTTGTTACACTCTGTATATACACTTTTGTAGTTTAAAAGGAACGGCTGCGCTGCCTGTTTCATACATAAATTAATTTTGAATTTGGAGCCAAAATTCCCATCTAAACTGAATGATATATTTTTTTTAATTAAAATTTATTTAATATCTAGTACGTATGAGAAGTATTTTATTATTGTTTTAAATTGTAAAAAAAAATCGTAATTTTAGAGGCAACTTAGAAAATTATTTGCGGGTTTATTGTATTTTTTTTTTAATTATTATATTTGCTATGTAAATATGATTACGTAAATAAAAATATAAAACAAAACATTTTTAAAAAATAACGTTTTTTCGTGTCGACATTTTAAATTATATACGGCAAATTTGTCTTCCAACGTAAATTGGTCGTTTTTAATTTAATTTAAATTCTCCCATAATGCTTATTTTAATTTTTTATTTTACATTTAATTATATTTTCAAAGTAGACGGGGTAAAACTTTTTTTTTACATCACTGTTAGCCCCCAAATAATTGTTAAAGGTGCCTCTAAAATCACGAAAAATCAGTTCCTTTAATGGCCCATATTTTCATAAATTAAAAATAAATAAATTACTTCTCATCCGTAACAGATATTTACTATTCCTTTTGATGAAATAAAAAGATCATTAGGTGTAGGTGGGTATTTTGGCATCAAATCCAAAATTATGTTTTGTATGAAACCGGCCGCGCAGCCGTTCCTAAAGTTAGGCACATTACTACAGGTAATTGAATAGATGCATATTTAATATGATTTTTTCAACACGGTTAATGAGTCTCGTAAGGCCTGTCTAACTTGTAATGGTTACGTTTATTATTGCATACATAACCTCACTTCTGTGTTACTCCCTTGCAGTATTATTTCACACTGCGGCTTACACGACTCGTTGCTAAACATCCGTCTTAAAATGGCGTAACAATAAAACACGTCTCAATAGTCTTGTAAAGTGCTATCCTAGTTGAGCAATCATTGCTATAAATTAATCAACTGATAAAAATAAAGCACACACATTGAAGATCGATAAATTGATCTAATTACATGATTTATAAATGGTTTATTATAAAAAATACCATAAAGCTTCGATTTTGAGTTTCAGGAAAAGATTTCGGCCGTCTAGTTAAAGGTGGGGTGAATTACAATAGGAATAGGTGTTATACCTTGCACCTTCTACCTTAACCAAGGAGAAAATGTTATGTTATTATATTATGTACTATGCACTTGTTATACTCCTTTGTACAACCTGCTATTATAATGTTAAAACTGTTACTCATTACGCTGTAACTACACACTTGTATTGTACCTACTTACTTCTTTTATACTCTATTTATTATTTTATGTACTACTACTACTTTGTACCACCAACTATCTTAAAAATGTAAATATATGTTAAAGCCTTCAAGGCGTCAATAAATAAAATGTTTTTTCTCTCGTTTACTTTTGTGTTGTGGTGTGTGCGTGGATTCGTGTGTCACCTCGCTTCGGGTAATCGGGCAGACGTATCACAGTTTCACCACTCTGTACTCTGTGTCCACGCCAATGGACTGGTAATCTGGTAAGTCTTCCCCGCCTGTTCAGTGTCGTGTCGCACTGCCCAACGTGTCTGCAAGAACATGCAGCAACCATTGTACGTTATTTAGAAACTGATCGTCAAGTTAATCCATTATGTGATTACAAATCGTTAGCTTTCGAATGAGAAAGATAAAATCTTTTTGCATATTGCACATTGGTAACCAAAAGTTGTATATTTGCAAGATTGTATTATTTCCTGCCCAGTGGTGTAGCGATAGTCCGGGTAGCCCGAGCAGCTGCCAGGGAGCTAGGCCTCAAAGGACCATAACTATAAGACATGAGATATGTAAATTTATATGAAGTATACGAACACTTTTCGCTGGCTTCGCTATTGACCTCGATACATATATTCGAATATATATTTGTATTAGGTTATCAAAACCGAGACATGATTTTGTTGATTACGGCTCTAATCTTTACCCACCTACATTTTATTTATAGGCGTGACTTTAGTGTGCTATAGTGCTAAGATTGAAAAATTCGACATTATTGATGTTGTTTCAGCCGAAAAAGATTTTCTTTTTTTTTAAATCGATTTTTTGTATGAAGATCTTTCAGCGCACCGCCAAAATTGAAAATTCTTGAAAATCTTCACACAAAAAGTCGAGTTTTTGAAGAAAGAAAAAATCGTTTTCGGCTATAACCATATCAATAATTCCGTTTTCTTCTATAAAATAACGAGCCGCCGCGGTTCAGAAACATTTTGATAACAAAATAGCTCTCTCTGTTCCTTGCCTGATCATCAAAGTTCTTTTTCATTTTCACTATTCGTTTCTTGTATTTATGGAGTTGCCTAGGGGTTCGAGGGTTTGTCGCTACGCCACTGTTCCTCTCGTTCGCTTGCCCCCCAGGAACATTAATCATCGGAGTAGTTTGACAGATATTTTATCGCGTGTTTCTGGTGCCTTTGAACAGCTGCGGTAATTACTTTTGATCAAACATATTGATTGCAGGCAATTGTTTTATATTGTCTTGTCGCGGAATTTACTCAACGCCCCTCTATATTCAGATTAAAATAATAATAGATAAACCGGAATCTGTTCTCATGTTATTATTCTTAATTGTTTTAGTTGGATAAAACCGTCTAGAAGTATTATAGTCCCTAGAAGTATTATAGTCCATTGTTGTACTTACGAGTATACTCGTATACAGAGGCAAATTACGCCTTGCACCACGTCGCTACACAGTTTTACCAAGTAGTGTAATGGCACGTTTTATTGTTACAAGTATCATAGTCCCTAGAGGTATTATAGTCCATTGTCGTACTTACGAGTATACTCGTATACAGAGGCAAATTACGTCTCGCACCACGTCGCTACACAGTTTTACCAAGTAGTGTAATAGCACGTTTTATTGTTATAAGTATTATAGTCCCTAGAAGTATTATAGTCCATTGTCGTACTTACGAGTATACTCGTATACAGAGGCAAATTACGCCTTGCACCACGTCGCTACACAGTTTTACCAATAGTGTAATAGCACGTTTTATTGTTATAAGGTCATATGACACGGTTATTAATAATGTAATGAGCAAAAACTAAAGTTAACAAGAATCATAATCGTTTTATTATGCGTTTAGTACCGTAAGTTAATCCGATTCGTACCGTTCGTAAACAATAACCCATAACACACGCACACGCACACGCACACGCACACGCACACGCACACGCACACGCACACGCACACGCACACGCTTCAACATAACACTCTCTGGATATGGTCCTACCGCCAAGAGTAACGTTGCAACCTCTCTTTTCGATACCTGCGTCGTTTATGAGAAGGATGGATAGAATACAACGGGCCTATCGGCAGTAGATGACGAGTTATAGAGACATACGTATAGGCGACGAATTCCTATTGTGACCCGGATCGCTCATTACTCTTCAACTTGCTGGGCTGTTGATTATGAATTATGGTTAACGGTTACTTCCTAATCTGGTACCTTCCTGCGGAGAAATGGTTCTGCCCGCCTTGTTGGCCCGCTGTTGGGCCACCATACATCCGCTATCATTTGGAGGTGGTCCATTTCTTTCTATTCCCACATACTCATGCACCACGGGGTCGAGGGCTCAGCTGTATCGGCAACTGTCAACTCCTGCCTTCAATACAGAATAATTGATACTTTTAAAGTATCTGCCAACTTAGAAAGAGACCTATTTTGATATATCGATCATTGTGTGCAAAAGAACCATAAATGCGAACACTGTTTAATTATTTCATAAGCATGTTTATTTGCAAAAACAGCACATTCGCTAAAAAATCACTTATTTATGAAAGTGAATGTTTTTTAAAAAAAATATTTTCCATGATATAATAATTAATGTTATTTATCAATTAATTTATTTACTTAAATCACAAATTTTTAAATTTTAAGGCGTTTTAAATAATTTTATGAAACATGGTGTATTAAATGATAATAACAAAAGTAAGTACATAGTAAGTACCAACAGCAAAAAAGCTTGCCGTTTAATTTCAGCTTCGTTGATACTGAATATGTCAATATGAGAAGTGATCCCATTTAACAGCGAGTTTGCCATCCCCACCGTCATGACCATTGGCCCCGCAGGCCGGAGATTAAACGGCCTATGCTGTCGGTGACAGAGATAACCATCAGGAACATAGAAATTAATGCTCTCAACGATATGATCTATGAGTTTGATCTCCATGATTATGATTACATGATGGTTCTTTTCTCATACCAAACATAAGTAAATCTTAAATCGGAACACTTACATAAAAAAATAATTAAAAATGTCTTTATAATCACCACTTTATTAATTTATACATATCAACATGTTTCGAAAGCGATGCTTTCCTCATCAGGAATATACCGAATTGATTCTGTATATTCCTGATGAGGAAAGCATCGCTTTCGAAACATGTTGATATGTATGTATTAATAAAGTGGTGATTACAAAGAAATTTTTAATTCATTTATTAATAATGACGCCACAAAGTGAATACCAATCTTTTGAAGAAATTATACATGCATAATATGTTTAAATAAGAATAATTTTTCAGAGTTTGCCAATCATCTCATTTTAACCGGTCATATTTTTTAATAAAGATATGGGATTCAAATTATTTACCGTAATAATAAAGGCAAAAAATTCGATAATTTAGAAGCACTTGAAATCAGAAAATCCCATAATATTATTTTTTGTAGTATTTTGAATAACCAGGTAAATTTGTCGTATAGTCTTATAGAAATTTTTCCAGTGATCTGCTCGGTTCCTCCTGAAAACCCCCTAATTACCCCTTCCCATTTCGTCGCCTCCCACCCAAACACCTAAATATTCACCTAGATGTGTCAATTTTTATTGATGGCAGAAAATGAATGAGTGATATCATTTTTTACTGCAATTTGATAACTCATGACATCTCTTACTAAGCCAAATAACTTTGTTTCCATTACCAACACATAATTGACAAGCTATTTCTCAAGCTCAAAAGCAAAGTCGGTTTTCTTCCGCATGTAACCGATTCAGCTGGTACTTCTTTCTTTGTTCACTACTAAACGTCTCAGCGTTGTTCTAGCTAGGCACATGATACTGTTTAGAAGCTTTAAGTGTACCCACCTTCTTACATCTTCAATGGCCTTCCTTGTGGATTCTTTGCTCCGTGTTTGGCGTTTTTTTAATAGAAATTAGCACAGTGGGAGTCATAATCTGAAAAAAAATGCAATTGAAAAATAGTACGAGGGTAATATGGCCTACGAGGCCATATTGCCCGAAAAATACGTTTATAAAACTAACCTCAAACTTTAAAGTGACAGAAAATACATGCAAAATGATTTCTTACAATCATTAACTAGGGACATCTTAACATACTGTTAAAGGTGATATTGGAATACGTATTGCAATTAAGTTAATATGATATTAAAAACTTACCAAAAAAATAAGATCGAAGGGTGTAAAAATAGATCTCGGTTCGTCACAGACGCGTGCGTACTTACCGAGTCATAAGAACACACTAAGGCTGCTCTCTGACGGTCCGGTGAGGAACGAACATTTCACTCGTTACTGCAGACACTTCATAGAAAGTTAAGTTTGCTAAAGTAAGGTAACGGTTTGCAACGCAGTCCATTGTGGGACTTTTCTGCGCAGTGTCTCCAGTAGCGAGTAAAAAGTTCATTCCTCACCGGACCGTCAGAGAGCAGCCTAAAGATAAAGATATGTGGATGTGGAGTGGGGGGTTATTACAGAGCGGGTATAATCCACTCTCAACGATGCCAAGTTTCGAAGAAAGTGCGGTGGGCCATATTGGCTGACCAGGCCATATTACCCGAAGTTACTTTATATATAATAGTCCCTGCAGGAGCAGCATGCCCGGCAACTGAAAAAAATTAAAAAAATTCGCCTTATTTGGCTACCAGGTCGGAATGACAGTACAACAATTGAATTGCATTTAACAGTCGAAGAACCGGTGCATGGAATGAAGTTGGTATTTTACAAAGTGCCTCACGCTGTTGTAAGTGTGGGCAATAGAAAGTCAGTTAATAATCATGAATAATTATGATTATGCTGGTAATGGTAACTGCTTATAACAACTGAGATTGTGTGTCGATCGTTGTGGTTTCGCGCGTTCACTTGTCATCGATGATCCGACGAGTGTTCCTTGGTCACTGGCCTGAATTTAATTATTTTCTACAATTATCTCAGTAAGGCGAGACACTGAACTGAGAACGAGACGATTAATTAGAAAATCGTGTCATACTTAGCCAGGTAACCTAATTTAATAGATCTCTTTGATTTGTCACATTTTATATCGAGCAGCTAAGCAAATGAAAAACTTGATTGAATGTTATTTACAATCGGAAGTCACGATCATATATTAAATAGTTTTTCACGTTTATGGCGCAATTCAGCTGTCTAGGTCAGATATAATAATTTAACACTTTATTTTAATATAATGGATTTGTTGTATAAACACTAGTCCGAGTTTCTTGGTAAATTTTTAATACTGTGAGTACATTATTTTATTATGAATGATGCGTTACGGAGGTTCTGGAAGGGGATCTGGAACACTGAATAATATATATGGTATTATCTATAGAAACACTACTACTATACTGAGGATCTCAATTGGAATTAGAATTAAATGTTGCTGGTATCCGAGACACAACTTTCTATTCAAGATCTGAATAAAAATATTTCGTCTATTATAAATCTTGTCTAGCCAAAGTCATAGATCAATGCATGCGATAGAACGGTTTTAAAGGCTCGTTTGTACTAATATAGTAAATATAAATCAACATGTGAATATGTCTGAAGTCCGAGTCATTTGCTAATATTAAATCAGTTATCTTCTGTCAACCCGAATTATCTATTTATTGCCAAGACCTCGGTATCTGCAATAATGGTAGAGTTAAAATCCATGCGTTATTAATTATTACTTTGCAATTAGTTTTATGAGTTCATTATAATATTTTCTCGAACGAGGATTCTCATCCCGTTGATTTACAACCTGAATCTAAGAAAGATAATATTAAGTTTTTCAAAATTGTACAATGAATAATTCATCAGTGGGTAATTATTACGAGACTTTATTAGTTATTAGTCATTTATTGAAACTGCGGCTGGCGCAATGGAAGTGGGATATCGCCTCGGATCATAGAATCACTGTGGCTCACTTGACTTGGCCTTCGCGAGGCGGTAGGTACCCGCTATGGGCGTTGGTGTTTGCTTTCACTCGTTCTTTGTGCTGTACATTATCGTTATTATTTGTAGCATGACAGAAGTCAAGGCTTTTATGGAGTGGAAATATTCACCAGATACGGTCGCCACTCGAGCCGCATCGCGAATGCATTTAAAAACTGCATATTTCATCTTTGCGGCGTGCATTTTATGTACACTTGAACTCTGCATTTTATTACCCATAACTTATGGGGTTGCAAATATTCCGGCTCTAAATGTCTCGAAAGTAGATTTTTATGGTTTTCTACTTAGAGAATGCCATTTTATTGGGACACGTAATACTTAATGTCACGTGAGTTCCTACATATTACGAGTATGTTGATTTTTGTTAAAAATCTAGCATAAGCGGTCACTGACATTGTAATTCATATCATAATGTACGAGTATTCATTATGTTAATGGATATCATACACATAATCGATTGAATCATTCTGGTTTCAATTGATTACAAGTAGGTAGTCCGATTTGTTTGACTGTTTAAGATTTTACATAAAATAGAAAATTCCAAAATTATCTTCACTTATTATTAGTCTTTAATTAACGTGGGAAAATACTCAAAACAGATATTGTTATTATGAATTACTTTACTACCAGTACCTTTTTATGGATAGACTGCAATTAATACTTCAGTCAAATCAAGAATAGTGATTCATTTGTAAAACCGTAAAACATTTTCCGTTTCATTGCACGGCCGCCAAATGTTGAGGTTACTTCAAAAGTTCGCATGCACATTCTAAATCGTCCACACTAGCGTGATCCTTGGGTATCACTCAGTGATTTATATCTACCATTGTTTAGTATTATATTTATATAATGCAGTACATAAAACTACACCATTGTAGATATCACACCTATTATTTCGTCATTTATTTTTTATTTTTTTTATTTAATTTTACAACAGCAAAAAAAATACAATTCAAAAAGTCCAGATAAACTACTTTTCTGTAGTTTGTCTAACGGGAGCTTGTTATTTAAAACATCAAATTTACAGACAAGGTTACAAAATATGTAAAATAAAAACATTAAAAAAACAATATATAAAATAAAAAACATAAAAACCATATGTAACAAGCTTAAAACACAAATATTTATATAGAATATTATTCTAAAATATTTCTGCAAAAATATATTAAAAAAATGAATAAAATAAAAACATAAACGAAAGCAATAAATCATAAATAAAATAATGCTTCCTTATTTCTAATACAAATAGCTTCTTTCAGCTAGCCAAGTTTTCAATGTGTTTATTAATGGTTTAGTTTTTATACAGTTTTTTTTATTTCAGCGGGTAACATATTTATACAACTAGGAATCATGTGTTCTAAACTTCTTTGTCCATATTTGTTTTTATGCTTAGGAACCATTAATCCTTCATTAAAATTAAGACGAGTATTGTAATTGTGCTCTAGTCTATTTGCACTTGAAAACTTTAATTACCAAATGGGAAAGTACCTTCACTATTTATTTATAATAATATATTAGTAAAATTCATATAATATATGTAATAAGTCAACTGTGGATAAATGTGGTTGAGCCACAGTTTGATAATGCATCCACACTATGCATATTGGCGAAACGGCTGTCTCGCAGTTAGCAAAACATTAACTAACTGATCATCACGCCGTTTCCCCGCAGGGGTAGGCAAAGACGGACTTGCTTCATTCACATTCATATATCGTCTCATACATTCTCTTCTGTTATTCTGACTTCTGACATGACCAGACTCTAGTCATTGATTCAATTGATCGTGCCATGTCTTCCTAGAGCGTCCCCGGCTTATTCCATTCTCATTCGCGTCATATATTCTCCTTACACTCGAGCAGAGCATAATTACGTACTTAACTATGTAGGTAATTAACTACCCAAAAATTTCTTAATAAAAACATTTTCCAAATGGAGTTCTACAGATTCCGTTCTTGTTATGATTGTTAATGCTCGTATGTATCCTTTATTTGTGAATTGCGTATTTTTTATTATCAAACAATGTTCTTCGTCCTGTTTAAATATGTTTTATTTGAATAAACATATATTTTTGCGCCATGTTATGTTTTATTTGTTTAACGTAATTTCCCTGTTTGTGAAATTTATCAATAACACTAATTTCGTTACAAGCACCTTCACTGTTTTTTTTAAAGCAAAACAATATCATCAATCCCCACTCTGCACACCATGACCACAAGCGTGGCCCGATTCCGATGAACTTAATTATTTGTTCTTTTTCACCTTAGGAGATAAATTAATGTGGTTTTACGGTTGTTGAAAAGGGTTCACCTTAGAAAAAACGCTATCAACAAAGCATATCACCGGGCTTATTGGAAGCAGCGTGAAATTTAGGAGGCTTCCTCATATAGTTGGCTTCTGGTATGGGTACCTCTTACGAAATGTGTAGTCTATTTAACACTAAAAATATAAGTAAAGCGTTAAGTGGAACAGCTTGATTGAAACCGTCTGTTGTATGACAGGGCTATTTCAACAACCCACTGCGTTAGATTTTAGTGATTTATCTCAAATGCTGAACTTAACCATGGTAACCACTAAAAGGCGTTGCCCTAAAATAATAAATTTATAACAGAGAAAAATATCAACTTAAAAGAAGTATAATTTATGGTGCGTTAAACCGAAATGATCAATCATCATTGTTGAATCATCAAATCATGAACATTTTTGACAGTGCTGGAATAAATTTGGACATCAATTAGGTATGGTAGACATCGTAAATTACGTTATCCATAATTTCAACTCTTCGAAGCTTCTGACTCGTATTTTGAAGGTCAAGTTCAAGAGGTCAAGAGTTATGGTATTATCTAAAAGGCTCTCAAAATGATATTTCATGGTTCATCCAGCTTTCTATTTTCGATTTCGAGTTTGATTCTGTGCCACTTCTTCCCAAATCAAATAACCGTTTAATGATTGTTGCTTCAGGCCGGTTGAAAGACAAATATTATCTGTGGTCCAGTCTTCGTGGCTTATTCGGTAAACCCTTTATAGGGAGCTAGACCCAAACAATACTTTGTTCTGCTAGAGACACAAACCAAGCTTCGTTTGCTATCTATCTAGGTTTTTTCAAAGCTTTAAGATTACGAAGATGGTTTAAGATTACGAAGATGGTTTAAGATTACGAAGATGGTTTAAGATTACGAAGATGGTTTAAGATTACGAAGATGGTTTAAGATTACGAAGGTGGTTTAAGATTACGAAGATGGTTTAAGATTACGAAGATGGTTTAAGATTACGAAGATGGTTTTAGTATGGCAAGAAACAATCATATTATGAAACCGATAATGCTATGGACATTTCAATAATGTTGATTTCTTAGCACATTATTTTATCATCCTTGCGTTGTTTGTAACCTCTTTATGTGGAAGTAAAAATCGTAATAAATTTAAAATATGAACTTGCATAACTTTATTATGTTTATTTGTTTCCAAATGTTGTAAGGTGTACCCGGACATGTAAGACAATGCGTTCATTGTAACAACACAACTGCCCAAAGTAAGACAATAATGTTTCACGTATTCAATTCACGTTTTCCGTATTAAGTCTGACGACATCTTGTAATATGTTTTGCATGAATGTTAACTAAATCGCTTTAAGCTCTGCTGGCCACCCTGCTTTCGAAATTTGCAAATCAGATTAAAAGAAAAAGTGCATTTTTTCATCATCGTCTTACCAACAAACCACGGTGCTGTTTCAAATTACTTAAATTCTACAGTTTTCTTCTGAACAGTGTTTTCTGTTTGTTCAGGCTAAATTAGTAAGAATTAAACACGCATTTGATTTTCTTTTTTCGATGTTTTTTGTTTTGTTCACTGTTAGTTGCTGCTCCATTTACTCTGACTAGTGGAAAAAAAGTAATTTTATCACCTTTCATCAAATGACGCATAGAAGTACAACGCCACTTTGGAATGCGCTATGAAAACTTGATTGGTTCTAGGCATTTCTCATAGGTTTAATCTATTATAATATATTGTACAGTATAGTGGTTTAGCGCGGGTTTTTATCTTAGTAATACAATATAGAATTATAATACTAGCGTTACTCAAACTTCAGGTTCTATGCGGGTCCCTAGCTGGCCGAAGTCCGGCGGACCGCGACGGAAAGTGCCATTCGCCTTTTCATTTGCATTTGCACCAAATACTTAGGTAACTCCATATTAAATGCACACTACGTCGACTAACATTTTCTTTCGATGTATTGACCAAGAAAGTGCCTTCTGAAATAAATCCCGAAAGGCATGTATGTACGAGTATATTGTGAATTATGCCATATTAAATGATAGTGATGCTCTTTGTATTTATTCCTGACAATATTGATTGTGCTAATGTGCTTATGAATCGAAGAACGCAGAGCAGGTGTATAGTTTATACCAAAATAGGTATTATGCCTTCAGGTTATTCTTCGGATAATATAAACAGGTATCAGATCATACACTTCCTGCGCCGAGTAGTACAGACTGCGGGCTATCAGTCTCCCGACTGTTGGGTGAAGAACCGCGCTACTAAACGTTAATCAATCTTCCCAGAGCTTGCATTCACTTAGTGGCAATTTTAAAACTTTCTTCGATGCAGTCAAATTGCGTCATTTAATCAAAAATAGTCTTGGCCAATGCCCAAAAGTGTCGGATCAAATCAAAAACACCGTAATTGATATGAAAGAAATCTTTTTACCAAAAAAAATGACCCCTTTATTGTATATATTATCCCATCAATAGCAATACTCGACAAAAAATGACCCCTTTATTGTATATATTATCCCATCAATAGCAATACTCGACAAAAAATGACCCCTTTATTGTATATATTATCCCATCAATAGCAATACTCGACAAAAAATGACCCCTTTATTGTATATATTATCCCATCAATAGCAATACTCGACAAAAAATGACCCCTTTATTGTGTATATTATCCTATCAATAGCAATACTCGACAAAAAATCAAGTGCAACCGGCAGGTCACCAATATGCAGATCAGGTCCTAAGGGCGAGTGAATCTAACTGGCGTAGCATAGGAACATGTGATTACGTAAAATTTTAATAATAGCATTTCATAACATAAGTCTGCTAACCTTTTTGTATTAAATTACTGTGAAATTAGAAATTCAGTTCTTAATTGCCCTTTAAATTTGATAATAATGAGATTCGTGCTAATGTGTCGGCTTCTAAATAAAAACTTATTAATATTTTTCTAAACCTAATCCATTATTATATAACCTTCAACAGCGTGTCTTATTTCTCCATTGAAACAAGACTTGGCCTTTTCGTTAAGCGTCCCACCATTCTCTTTTCTGAACCTTGCATCATCTTCTGCATCTTCCAATGAATATGTTTTTTTTTCTCCATTTAATCATAAACGATCTTATGATTTATCGATTGTTAAAACAAATAAATAGCTGTCGGCTGGGTTTGATTTATTGAATGCAAAACTAGGTTTTTTGAACGAGATCTAGTCTTAGATTACTCTGGACAGATCACTCGAGTTATAATCTCTGATCACGGCATACTTGTGAAATATTCAATAGAAATATAAACATAACCGAGTACTTTTGTTTTTACTTATTTATCGTTTATTTATTTAACTCTTTCATTAAGAAGTTCTTGCACGTAAATAATAGCTATTTAGCCTTCTGAAGGTATTATCAATATCAACGGCGATTCGATCATGTTTTTACCAATATTTAAATAAAAATATGCCATTACATCATTAATTTACTTTCGTGTCCTAATAATATAAAACAAAAAAGCGTTTATTAATTGATAAACTAAAGTTCTTAAAAACTTAAGACAAGATTTTTGTGCATAGCGCAAAGGGTAACAATTATTATTTTTATAAACAATAATTATTAATCTAAAACACTCATCCAAATTGAAAAAACCTTCCGAGCAAAGATAAATGTCGCCGGCAGGACTCGAACCCGCACCCTTCTAATGTCCGGTTAGATGCTCTACCGTTGAGCTACGTCGGCTTATCGCAAACCCGCCAAGTTAATCAATATATACTAGTGTTCCATTTTAATAATTAATGTTTTTATTATATTTTCACCTGTAAACAACCACCTTTATTAATATGAGAGAGGCTTGTAACGGCTAAATCCCTCAAATAGATGGCGTCGAGACAAATTATGTCTACATTTTTATTGGTGAAAATTGCTTTGACTTGTCAAATATTTATTAATTGATAAACTAAAGTTCTTAAAAACTTAAGACAAGATTTTTGTGCATATATAGTGTTTTAGATTAATAATTATTGTTTATAAAAATAATAATTGTTACCCTTTGCACTATGCACAAAAATCTTGTCTTAAGTTTTAAAGAACTTTAGTTTATCAATTAATAAATATTTGACAAGTCAAAGCAATTTTCACCAATAAATGTAGACATAATTTGTCTCGACGCCATCTATTTGAGGGATTTAGCCGTTACAAGCCTCTCTCATATTAATAAAGTTGGTTGTTTACAGGTGAAGATATAATAAAAAAACAGTAATTATTGAATGGAACACTAGTATATATTGATTAACTTGGCGGGTTTGCGATAAGCCGACGCAGCTCAACGGTAGAGCATCTGACCGGATATTAGAAGGGTGCGGGTTCGAGTCCTGCCGGCGACATTTATCTTTGCTCGGAAGGTTTTTTCAATTTGGATGAGTGTTTTAGATTAATAATTATTGTTTATAAAAAATAAAAAAAAAGCGTTTATTCGTCGGTACATAATTATTAGTTTTTTTTTCGTTCTTCTTCGCAGGTTATAAATATTTTACCTGTTATAAATATTTTTCGTCACTATCAATAATATGTGTAATATACAGGGACCTAAAAGTTTCGCGTTATTTTTGGGAAAAGTGATGTTTCATTTTTCAGCGAAAGCGGTGGTATTTTGTTAACATAGATTTTTTTAAAAATTATTAGATATTAAAAAAAAACATTAATTTTTTATTTATTGATATTATGTTCTGCTTTATGTCTATTCCAATAAAATTATAGATAAAAAAATATTTGTAACCTCTAATATTACTTTCTTGTTTAAAATACCAGAATATCGCATGAAAATGCGGAAATTCAAGTTATTTACTCGAAACTTGTAAATTTCATGTTAAGATAACGAAATTCGCGTTATCGTAAACGCGAAATTTTCAGGTCTCTAGTAATATACTTACTATGTTATATACTATAATATATATATAGTATATAATAATACTTACATAGTATCTACCTTCTCACTTCTTTTATGCTTATGTTATTATATTATGCACTAAACTACTTCTTATACTCTTTGGTACAACCTGCTGTTATAATGTAACCACAGGTTAAACTATTATTCATTGTGATAATTACGCTGTAACTACATACTGTTATATTGTATCTACTTACTTCTTTTACACCTATTTATTATTTTATGTGTACATTATTGTATTCCCAAATAAAACTATGTGACAAATGTATCATCATGTAAAAGCCTTCTAGGCGTGAATAAATAAATAAATAAATAAATATGTCATCTTCGTAAATATTTACAATATGCGCATTTTTGATGCATAACATTATTACCATGTTGTGTTATGTTTGCAAAGTTCATAGTCATCAATCTCGTTCCACTATATACATCACTGTCCACTAAGGTGGTCCAGGCCTATATAGTAAAAAAAAAATAATCAAATCTAGGTGTAGCCGTACCCTTGATTTGTTACACCTACCATTCCTATGATGTGTTAAAAATTTCAGCCCCTTATCTTATATACAAGGGGGTGCTCATCGAATTATAAGTTTTTGACAAAATTTCAGGATTTTAAATAAAACACGTAATTTAATGTTTATTAATATTACAAGTATTTTAATCAAATAAGTATACAAATTATTTAAATATGAATAAAATTTTGTAACAAAGTAATACTTAACATAATATTAGTCGCAATCTTTCAAAACTGTGTTTGTTAACTCCTTTTTGGATGTTTCAGTGGAAACGATTTTTCTGTTTTGTTCAACGATGTGAAGTAAAATTTGCTTTTCTTCCTCAGTCTTAGTGAGTAACGTGTTGTAATCTTCAAACAGTTTAACTCCTCTCTCCGCTGTATCATTAACAACACGCAAATTTGTGACCCAGCTTTTGCCTTGAAGGTAATCAACATTGTCATTCCAAGTCTCAGGAGGTAATTGCAAGAAAGAGTCCTTGATTTCAGCCATTTCTCTCAATTCTTCAGATCTTTTTTTCCATTTTAGAGAGCGTTCTTTGACCTTTTCTAGTTTCTTGTCGATTGAGGTCATTATCATCTTACGTTCTCCTCTTTGATCGATGAGAAACGCTCTGTCTTCCGCAATTTTGATCAAATTCAAAGCGCTTCCATGGGCAATATCAAAATTTTGTCTAGTTCTTTTGTAAACAAATACTCTCTTTTTCTTTGTGCTTCAGAATTTCTTCCTCGATTTTTCTTCAATAGCAACCAGTTCTTATGAAATCAGTTTTTCAATGCAATGATTTTGTTGTCCGGTCGGAATACTAGATTTACTCCATACTTTTATAAGTTCTGGAATAAGTATATGCGCGGAGTCTTTCACATTTTTTGATTCATTTAATATGTGGTGAAAACGGAGTAAAACTTGCCAAAGAGTAGGAAGTTGATTAAACCTCATCAATGGCTCAATATCTCGAACCCCAAGTAGAAAAACTTTGTCTTTTTTTTCGAGTAGATGAACACATTTTATCACACTGATTCACTTCACAGTCTACGAAATAAGTGTTTAAATTTGTCTATAAAACTCTTCAGTACTTTATTTTAATATTTATTTAATAGTTTAGCACACTGCCATATTCAGACTGATAATAATTATTCATAACTTACGGTTTATATACACAAATATAGGGTAGGGGGAGAGGCGTGGTCTACAAGGATTTTATTCGAATATATGGGTTTTCTTACAATTGTTACCAAGTGGTTTTTGGCTGTCTAATTTCTAATTATTTTGGTTTTTTCCAGTAGGCTTAATTACCTCGGACTTGTGGCCTTACTTCAATAATGTTTGGGAAAACCTTAAAAGTAATATGCATTATTAATGACCTGGAATAATTATATCACCATAAATATAATAACAATTTGACAACACTAAAAATTAGGTCATTAGTAATGCATGATACTTGTAAGGTTTTTCCCAAACAATATTGAAGTAAAGCTACAAGCCTGAGGTAATTATGCTTACTGGAAAAAAACAAAATAATTAGAAATTAGATAGCCAAAGACCACTTAGTAACAATTGTAAGAAAACCCACATATTCGAATAAAATCCTTGTAGACCACCCCTCTTACCCTCCCCCATATTTGTGCATATAAGCCTGAAGATGGTCTTAACAGGCTGAACCTGGTTACAGTCAAATAAAATTAAGTGGAAAAAAGTTTTATATTAGTTTTATTATAATATATTAAAAAGTACAAATTAAGCATTTTACACAAAAATTTCAAAAACAACACTCGATTGAGCACCCCTCTTTACTTGAGCCATCTCGCTGAAATTTTACTATGTTATTACTATGAATGCATGTAACAAATTCACGGAGCGGTCAGATGAAAAATAATAAAAAAA
>JAHDVE020012412.1:0-37737 GCA_022606495.2 Halesus radiatus
TTCATCCTTCGAACTGAACTTCAAGTGTGCTAACAATTATCCCATGGAAGAAATGTTATTGTCAACTATCTACTACTACTACTAGACGTTTCTTTTAAAAATATTATACTGAATGTAAATAATTCCTGGCACCCAAAAATACACACTTTGAATCTGCTAACGCAAGAAATACTATATATTATTCATCCTTAAAATCTATACGGGTTGTATCGAACGTGTCTAGAGAGTGGATTAATTTAAGCCCATAAACATATTTCTTTATAACCGAATATAAATGATAGCACAACACATGCAATATCGGGCCGAGATTGCACCACAAATGCAATCTATTCGATTGCACAGCACGTGCAATACCAGCCAATGATATTCGGCCGCGCCGCCCGTGCTATAAATAACGTATGCAAGGTGGTATGTGCCCTCTTTTCACTTCAACCGCACAATGGACAACATGTTCTCTCTTGGATACCTCCTCCTGCCGCTACCAGACAAAAACAGTCTTCTACACCCAGTAACCGCTGACGTTGCCACCCGCTACCTCAGCGACCGACCATACTGGCTGGTGCCATAAGTCAAGTACGCTCGGAGCGACAATATCTCCATCGGGAAACTATCAAACGCCTTTCTCAAGGGGATTCCCAAATCACAATAGTCTTGCTTCCCCGTGTGCCTGTGCCTAAATATTTACACTATTTTTCTTGTTCGGATTCCTACATGTCTCGTACACTGGTAGTTAGGAAAATATATAATCTTTCAAAAGAGAAAAATTCTCACACCTAATCATTTAGATTCTATATGAAAAACATTCTGGAATTTTAGGTAAAACGTTAAAAATTTCCTTCAACTGGTTTTAAAACTGCACCTATATTCAGATATGTTGATATGCATTTAAAAAATCGTCTCATTAGAGGTGTTTAGCGTCATTATTAAAGACAAAAGTATTTTTATTATAGAAAAAATCCCCCGAACTCGCTTTGCGGATTAGTACCTACCTATTTACGGAAATTTTTACCTATTTAAAAAAAATATGTAGGAACAATTGTTTCGGCATGTACAAATTATTTCAAACCGTGGTTAGGCCACGTTAAGATATCTATCTAATTTATATTTGTATCGTGCTTTAAATGATTTATTAACGTTTTCGGTTAAAATCGATTCACTCACGCAGTAATTATTGATGGAATTTTAATTATCACAATTATTTTCCGAGAAAATCTTTTTTATCGAAAATATTAATAAATCATTTCATATACCATAAAAATAAAATTTGGGTAGCGGTATATAAAAGCATGAAAGTTAGTTAGCTCAATGTAGGTCTAACCACAGTTTTAAAATGGCTTTGAACGACGAAACAGCTGTCACAATAATTTTAAAAAGAAACTAAAATACTTGCAGAACTTAATAACATATAGAGTTCTATGAATTTAACACAATTACCATTAATATTTCCTAAATTAATTATTTGCTGAATTATTTTACATCTATTATTCTCCTAAATATTTGTATTAAGTCCCAGTCAATAATCGAGTATCAGTAATGCTATCCAAACCTTATTTAGGACCTTTAAGAGGAACTGCTGTGTGTCCTGTTTCATGCAAAACTGGATTGAAGATTTGAAGATGAAATTTTGAATTGATTGCCAAAATGCCCACCAAAACTGATTTTTTTTTCTAATTAAAAGTATACTAAATATCTAGTACGTATTAGTGGTATTTTTTTAAATTTATTTTTGTTTTAAATTATGAAATATAATCCATTAAAGAAATCAATTTTTCAAGACTTTAGAGGAAACTCTGATAATTATTTGAGGATTTATGGTAAAAAAAAATATTTATCACATTTGTTATGTAAATAAGATTACATAAAATAAATAAAAAAAAACGTCTAATAAAAAACGTTTTGTTGGGTCTATATTTTAAATTATGTACGGCAAATTTGTGTTCCAACGTAAATAGGACGTTTTCAATTTAAATTTAAGTCCATCACAATGCTTATTTAATAATTTCGTATTTTATATTTCATTATATTTTCAAAGAAAATGGGGTAAACTTTTTTTTTTAATCGCCGTTAGCCTCCAAAATTCGATTTCTTTAATGACCTTTATTTTGTAAGTTTTAAAAAGAATTAACAAAGTACTTCTAATACGTAATAGATATTTGCTATACCTTTCGATTAAAAAAATAACATTGGTGATTTTTTTTTCCTCAATTTCGAAATTATGTTTTGTATGAAACGGGCTGAACAGCCGTTCCTCTTAAAATAAAGCGACCGAAAAAAGACTCTCGAATCTTTGGTATAATATTCCACATGAAAAAAGTAATCACACATTTCAATTATTGGTAAAGCGTGTTGAGTAAAATGCGATTGACATTAGTATCTGTAACGGCTAAACTATATTGAACAAAAGGATAACTCGGATACGTAAATACCTTACTTTATGGCAAATTACTTAGAAATTGAGATGGCAATTTACTCTAAACCATTATATCTCTGAAGTCATCTCTAGTTCTTATGATAAATCTGTACAATCATAGCGGAGATCCCCAGAGAAACTGTGAGTAGAATCCGTAGAATATTTTGGCTTTTTTCTTTCATTGACTTGCTTGATTTTATTATTCGATCTCCTTTGTAAAGAAGTCGCAATGAATATCCTTGGTTTTGTGGAATCCATGATAGTAAATATTGTAATATGAAATTATATCGAAAATCTGGCAGATTATTTCTTAGCAGATTTTCCTATGTATTTTGTAAAGTGATATGGGCCAAACTATGTAGTTATTTTCACATAATGATATTGATTGATGGAGAAAACAACGAGCTTCATGGAAGAGCTGTGAAATTCTTGGATTTTGGTCGCGGGTTTGAATCCCGGCTAGAACAATAAAACAATAGTATTTGTTTAATTTCATCTTCAATAAAGGTTAAATCACTATGCGGCATCATTTTCAGTCAAATGATTGGCTAACGTTATAATTAATAGACGTCGCAAAGGTCACGTGACACTCATTTTTTCACCAGCTTTGGTTCACTGCCGTCCACGTTTGTTTTGCGCGATTTTGACTGCGGTAAGCAAATTACAAAGCATTTATCAAAAGGGTGAATCTAAATATTCGGTTTTTGTGAACAAGTCGAACCTTTTTATTTAGTTGCTGTTTTACTTAAATTGGCGGGACGCCTAGCTCGCCCCCGCCCTTCTTATTTTGGTTTCTTCCCTTTGCGTGTTAGGGAATCTCTATGTATTATTTTATCCGTGTTTAAGAGTTATTTTGTATGAACCACTATTCAATGTATAAATATCAACATGTTAATGATTCCTTCAGCAGGATTTAAAGTTTACCAAAAAATAATAGCATAACCATAGAAAAATTATAAACATAGATAAAAATTAAGGATAATAGTATTTTCTTAAAACAGGCAATATGCGTAAAACTTACATAAACGAATGTTTAAAAAGCAATAATAATTAATAAGGACAATAATCAACAATTACCATCTGGCATAAATGATAAAAAGAAAATAACAAACAAGTGAAAGATCGAAAACATATTATAAGGAGGTGTAT
This sequence comes from Halesus radiatus, assembly GCA_022606495.2. Taxonomy (NCBI): domain Eukaryota; kingdom Metazoa; phylum Arthropoda; class Insecta; order Trichoptera; family Limnephilidae; genus Halesus; species Halesus radiatus. The sequence continues at coordinate 3,560 of JAHDVE020012412.1, forward strand.
AAACTCACTTCTTAATAAATGAGGAGAGAAAATACTAATTGAATATTAATGTAAAAATAATTATACAAATTAAACCATTGGGGTAGAAACATATTTATTAAATAGTGGTTATATCGATTTTACGTTAATCAAAATCTTCTAGTTTCGCGATTGGTTCCAAGATACTCCACTATCGCCCACTACAAAAGCAAATGACGACCTCCATGGTCGAGGGGTAAGGCTCTCGACTACGAATCCGAAGGTCGCGGGTTCAAATCCCGGCGTGCGCAAGTAAACTTTATTTAATTAATTTGTGCTGTTTTACAATGGATTAATTTAAATTCAATACATAGTATACTTGCGCACGTTCCAGAGTGGAAGATACTCTCAATATCGCCCTTGTGAAAGACCACCATTCAGAATTGAAACGTTGATTGAAATGGCTTTTAGCCGTGTTTGGTGACCAGATCTGAACAGCAAGATACTTCCCCTCATTCCTCTTCCTCTTCTCCATTTCTTTCTCTTTCCCATTCCCTTCAGTCTCACAACATTCCCCAATTGGGAATGCAATAGTCTCACTGGCTCCAGACGGTTGGGAGCAGTTGAGACTCTTGTGCGGTATTCATGTAAAAAAAAAGATGAAATGTAAAGAGTGGATCCACATTTGTACAAATCGCCTTGATGCTAAGCCGCTTTTACAGAAGAGTGTTATTTTCGTTCCTCTCACACGACTCCTTGTTTCTCCCCACAGAGCCTTCGCACAACCTCCACAAACTAGACCCGCGAATACAAAAGTAATCGATTGATTTGTAAGTACCTATACAATAAGTGGTTTGTTTTCCATTTCCCCGCAGGGTTAGGCATAGAGGACGAACCGCCAAGCAATTCGATCTTGGCATACACTTCTTGCTTCATTCACATTGAAACAACGTCTCATACATTCTCTTCTGTTATTCCGTCTTCTCACATGACCCTACTCAAGTATTTGATTCACTTGATAGTGCCATGTCCTCCTCGAACGTCCCCGGCTTCTTCTTCTATTCAGATTCTCGTCATATGTTCTCCTAACACTGCTTTCTTCGTTCATTCACTCTGCATGCCCAAACCATCTAAGCGTCCCTTTCTTAATCCTACTCATAACGCTTACGCTAGCTCAATATTTTTCACACGATCATTCATGGTTTTACCACAAATTCGCCTCATAGATCTCATTTCTACAGCATTCAGTCTACTTTCATCTTACCTCTGCCAAATACACGCCTCACTACCATACATCAATGTCGGTATCAGCACATCATTGTGGACTGCTAGCTTCGCTTCTTTGAACAACTTTTTGTTAGCAATAACCGCGTTCAGTCCTCCGTTAATGGAGTTTCCTGCATTCACCCTTCTTTCAATATCCCTATCAGTCTTTCCATCTCTCGTAAACATACTTCCCAAATATACAAATTCATCGACCTGCTCCAAGCATTCATCATTCACAACCATAATGCACATTGTTTCCGTAATCTCTCTTTCGAACACCAAGACATAGATTTACTAACATTCATCGTTAGCTTATATTTCATACATACTTCGTTCATCCTAGATACGAAGGACTCTTAAATCTTCCATACTGTTAGCAATAAGCACCGCATCATTGGGATACAACAGGCAACATACTTTCAGATTACTTATTTTTGCGGCCAAGCCCACCTCTTTCAATTCTTGCATACAATTACCGATGTATAGATTGAATAAGCACGGTGACATTAGGCAGCCTTGCTTAACACCTTTTGGTATGTCAAACCACTCCGTAAAATCACCGTTTATCCTAACACATGCAACGCTTTCCTCGTACAAAGACATGATTGCCTGTATTAGATTCGTATATATACATATGAGGTTAATTAATTAACTTTGTTAAGTAAATGAAACACGCTGTTATAAACCACGTAATTACCACCAAAATTAATTTTGTTTACCAGTGATAGATCCATAGTTTAATGAAGGCTTCCCCCCTTTCTGTCCAAGGGAATTGGAGTGTGACAATCACATTGCCCTGACCGAATTCTTAGATATGTTTTGAAAAGACTGTTTTGAACGACGTAAAAGCTCGCTGAAGTCGGAACGGAGATCACCGTCCCAGACTCAAAGATCTGTTCTCTATGCTTTGACGGTTACCAACTTTTAATGAATCTCTCTACGCCGCCAAAACACTTGTGATTCCCAGGTACCTTCTACATAAAGCGTGCGTCTAATTAAACTGAATATTTTTCATCTCAAATAAAGTGTTCAACAGATAAGTTGGAAGAGTTTCCGGTAAAAGGGAACCAAAGCAAAGCGCTTCGTGTATTCTCAAAAGCATACTCGCTGCCTTCCCTGCCCCCTATTCCCCACCCTCACCCCCTTGAGGCAGGGATGAAGGCAAGGAAGAATATTATATTACGTTCCGTACGTTTCCTTACATTTGATAAAATAAGTGTTTCATTACAAACGGATTAAATTATTATGAGATTTAGGAGCATATTTTTTTTATTTAATTTTTTCTTTCCAATAAAATATTTTTTTATATTAAAACGATGTAAGCTTACATAAAATATTGGGTCAGCATACAAAAATAAATTCCATGTAATTTGTGTTCCATAGTAATTATGTGTTCCATAGTCATTTTTTATATTATGTCTTCACTGTATGTATTTTTCTTTACTTTTATTTTTCCCTGATGATGCTTGAGCACATCGAAATCTATTGGTAATTAAACTAAATTAATGTTAATTAAAATAAAGGTAAAATTTTAAATAAAACGGCGGTCTATAAATTAATTTGCAACGATGGCAACTTTTTTTACACAGGGAAGTCTTGTAGAAATTTTAGCATTATAGTTAAGTACAACTAGGTGTTTAAATAATAATAATTATTCCGAATTTGCCAATAATATTTTAGGAACCAATCATTCTTTTGATATAAAATTTTTTACATACAAATACAACCGGTTAACAATTTTGAAATTTTGAAATCGGTAAAAGTGTTAATAGTGCATTAAATATAATTAAAAACAATATTTTTTAAAATAGCTATCTCTTGAATTTATTTATATATTAATATTAATAATAAAAAAAAAATCTTTTTAATTTAAGTTTGTTATTCAATGTTTCAGAATATTTTTTTATTAACATTTTTGATTAATTACATAAGTAATTTAATAATTTTTTGTTTATGTTTATCGTTTGTCTATAATTGATATTATTATTTTTTTATTATTCTATATATTCCTGATGAGGAAAGCATCACTTTCGTACCATGTTGATATTTATATATTAATAATGTGGTGATTACAAAGTACTTTTTAATTAATTTATAAATAAATGGGTGGTTAAAAACAATGTTTTTGCTACATTTAACACATTTTCAAACCAAAAAGTGATTGCTTTCTACGAAAATATAAGGTTATTTGGCATGAACGAATGTAAAAATTGATCTTTGAGCTAAGTGAACAAAATTAAAATGTATTTTTAATATTGTGCTAGTTAGGAAATAACATTATGTAAGTAAATTGTATTGAGTAGTTAAGTTAAGAATGCGAAATACATATGTGTATGTATATTTCATTTAACTAAATATACATACATTTTTTAATTACTTTGTATGTCTATATGTTAAAGAAATGCCCAAATTTCAAACGTCAGCACCTGCAAATTAAATTATTAAAATAAAATTGAAGTTGAAATGGTAAGTTATGGTTAGAGCAAATTTGATTTTTCGTGGTAGATTGTAAGAATAAAGCAAAGATTTCCAAAAATTCCTAATTGATTGTTAAATGAGCAATTGAAAACGTTATAAGCATCATGAAAATGAATTCTTCCTTGGAACCAGATTTTTTTCCTTCCTTTAATCTTAGTTTCTTGAAGACCTGTTCATCCTACAGACGTTAATCCATCTCACAATGTCGCCCAACAGCGTAGCGACATATTCCCCGTATGTACTTTACACACACAAAGTACAGAAAGGGGAGCTCTTTTGAGGTGTCTCATAAAAACAAAAAAAGTGTGATAGACCTCACGAAAATAGCTTTATAGCTGTCATGAAGAAAATTGATAAATAAATAAATAAAGTACCTATTGAAACACCAATGTAGGTGAAACAAGTTTTAATAATAAATTGGTTTTGAGGTATAACTCCACCATGCGCCATATCTCTTTCCCACTCCTACACAGCGCTCACTTCATTCCATTTAAGAGAAGGAAATATAATCCAGGGTGGAGGGAGGGGGTGGTGGCACTTCCCCCTCCCCACCCCTATTGCCTATGGAGGTATACACGACACAGCCTACACGCCACCCTATGTCATGTCTCCACGAGCCTCCCGCTCCCCCGTCGATAGGGATAAAGCTGAATATTGCGTTGTACCTGTTCAAATGTGATTTTGTGATAAGGAAATCAAAAATATTTTCATTAATAAAAAAAACTATTAGAAACATACGATTTATTTTGTCCAGTGCTATTACGTTTTGTTTAAAATTAGTATGCTGCTGATAGATTTAGGAAGAAAAATACAAAATGCATTTAGGTCATGCTTTCATCGTTTGTTTATTTATTTATTATATTATATACGCTCTATATTTGCTTTATGGTATTTTGTTAATTACAATAGTCATACATGTGCAAAACACATCACAGTAGGTACATAGATAAAACAGATAGCCTTCACGAAATACAACAACTAAACATTTAATTTGTTTCACGAACAAATTCAGGAATAACATAGTGAAAGTACCATTCCAAATAATTAGCAATTAGGAGGATGATTCAATTTCAATGACATTTTATCATATAAGACAGGCTGAAAAAATCTTTAGATCGAATCCATAGGTTGGGATTATGCATTTGTTTTATAAAATAGTATTTTCGTTAAATATTATTTTTGAGAAAACATAAACTACGTCATGTCGGGGAAAATTTCATGGATTTAACGGGCATTGGTAGTATCAAAATAAAAAAATGGTTTAGCAAATGAAATTTAAAATAGTACAGAATGACAGGTAGGTAGCTAACGCAATTATCGGTCTAATGGGTATTGCTCGTACGGTACACAGGCGTAATTTATGTAAAGGTTTTATAGTTTAAGTCCAGTTTCAACGCTGGTAGCCACTAATGGAAATTGAATTTCCTATTCCAATCGCAAATCTCCTCTTTGCCTTCATTATTTCCTCTCCAGTCCCACGCCCTTCTTACTTCGGACGAGCTCCGCCGTTTTCTCATCGGGCGGTAGAGGCGATATATTATATTAAAAGCATTTCTGTGTAAGTCCACCGTGCGTGGATTGGTCGAAACATTTCGTGGAAGTATTTCTCCAAACAAGGACTCGTCAATTCCACGAAATTGTGTGGAACTCGTCGGACGAACTCTGTGAGCGAACTTCGCTGGCGAATTTTCCGGGAACTCGGCCGACGAGCTTAAATGCTGGCTAGCACAAACCCGTGGAAACTTATTCTGTTCCTTGTTTCACAAAAAAAAATGGTCAGCTTTAAAATACATCCATTTGGCCATAATTTAACAACGGTGCTTACAACAAACGATTATATTTAACATGGAGATAGACTAGTCAGTCAGTTTTTTTGGACAATTTATTGTTAAATATGTTTCCTTAATAAGTAAAAATAAATAAAAAAATGAATGTATGTATTCGTATGTACGGATTTTTAGAGCCAATGGAAGGAAAACAAAGTACTAGGAGGATATACGACGTGCAAGTGAATGGAGAAAAAGTCGGTAATACGCGGAGAAGCTTGTACTTCAAGGTTATAAATGAAGTAAAAATCAGATGGAAGCAATATAAATAAAGTCTGAAATTACGAGAACCCAGAGGTTATGGATAAGAACAACCAAAATAATACAAGACAGATTACGAAATTTAGCACGGGCTAGTAGGAAGGACGAAATAAAGAAAAAAGAGATAAGAATTAATAAGTTCCAGGAGAATTAATAAATATCGCGAAAATAAATGTAAGAAGTTGGGGGTTGTCTGAAGTATAAATATATGGCTCATAAAACTGAGTGATTCGTAAATCAATCTTATCAACTCAATAATACTTTTTTTTGGTACTCAATTTTAAACGCTTTTTTTCCTCATAACACCAACCAGTACCTATCAAACATATACATAATTGTTTACTCTATAACATTTGTTTTTCTCATCTCTTCATAAGAACTTAACTATTTTATTCTATACTAAAATTATCTGGTATACGTAAACTATTATTCTATATTAATTATTATACTTTATTCAAATTATCTGGTAGACTAAAATGTTTTTTTTCTGTACTATTCTTCACATCTCTTTATACTTAATTATTATACTTTTTGTAGATATATTAAATTATCATACTATGTCAATACTAGCTTTTTCCCTTATATTTTTGTATAACGGAACTGAATTTGAACAAAACTTGTCAATTTGACTGTCTTCAAACGGGATTTGTTCCCAGTTGGGTAGTCAAAGCTTTCTTACATTTGAATGTTAAATAATGTGTGTTTCAAATAAATAAAATAAATAAATAAATGTATTTCAGTTGGAGCATGTCAACCGTCGGTAAAATAGTATGTATGCTTGCGAGTGAAGCAAGAAGTGTGTTCCAAGGAAAAATATATGAGGAGGTCCATCCTCTCTGCCCACCCCTGTAAAAGGGTGTAATGTTTAGTAAGTTAGGTTGTACTACGTTTTAGATTCGCAAAAGTATGTGCACACATTAGTATCATAGTCTGAAATTCAAGCATTGGATACCACTAGAGTCCGGAATAAGGTTGGTACCCAGGTCCCAGATAGCTTAACTGGAAACTCAACTGCTGTCGCCGACAGGGAGGCGAACGGATTAGGGGTGGGAGTGAACTGATACCTTATGAGGGTTGGTGCTTTATATCACACGAGCGTGTGTCTATTTACAAATACAATTAAGGGATACGTGATTTTAAATTGCGTGTAAATTTTCGGCTTACGAATTAGATCGGTGACCTACTGCTCTGGTGGTGCTTTCTAGAGTAACAACGCCTTGTACAGAGTTATGTAAGTAATCTAAGGTAATGGGCTAGAGGGAGTCTACTAAGTCCCGTAATGCCATTTATTTGAAGTATACGACCTTGATATTCTTAAATAAAAATAAAACTTAATAACGCACCGATTTTGCCATGTTCTAGTATATTCGAGTCTGCGCGAAAACCGCATTGACCTGAAAAGTTAGTTTTACCATCAGAAAAATATTGTACTTGGAATATTTATATAATACTAGCTGATGAGTGCCCGGCCTTGCTGGGGATTATTTATCTTTTTGGAATAAAATTATGAAGTGTGAATTATTGCTTGTCGTTTGGGTGCCGCAATTGATTTGACAGCGAAATTACAACTATTACTCTCTAAATAAAGAAACAAAGAAGCATTTAATTTTTCAAAACATGTCTAACTACTAAAGTTCTTAAGTATGTACCTACTTGTGTTTTCTGTTTTGAAAATATTCTAGCCAAACAAACTTTCTTCTTTTGAATATGTAATCTGTGGCTAACCAGAGTGGCATATCTATGAGCTAACCTCGATACGGCATGGCGGGTTTTTGTTTTTCATACTAATTTTAAAACGTCATGGAAACAGTTTTACACCTTGGATTTCATTCAAACTACTTTATAAACCTTCCCGGCAATAATAAGAACAAACTGTGCTATTTTTATCGCAACTGGTTTAGTAATTTTAGATAAAATCGAAGACAGACAGACAAACATTCATTATTATATATAGAGATACTCCTCATCTATTCCACTATTTCTCGTCGTAAAAACAGCTTTTTCTCATCGTTATTTTTTGTTTTTTGTCATATTGTAATTCCCCTTTGGTTTGATTTAATCTTTGTCTATTCGAAAGTCTGTGGTTTATGATTTTTATATGTGATTCCGAACTGCTCCCAACCATCTGGAGCTAGTGAGGCTATCGTATCCCCAATTGGGATATGTTGTGAGGCTGGAGGTGGTGGAGAGGGGAAGGAGACGGGAAAGAGAAAGGTGGGGAGTACCCGGGTAATCATATCTGGCAACCAAACATGGCTAAAGTCATTTCAAGCAACGTGTCGATTCTGAATGATGCTCTTTCACCACGATGATACTGACAGTATCTACCACTGGAATGTACCGCAAATATATTTCATATAATTTTTAATAAATAAATATAAAATAAAACGAATTAATGAAATAAAATTTACTTGGGCACGCCGGGATTTGAATCCGCGACTTCCGGATTAGCAGCCGAGGATCGTGACCACTCAATCATTGAGGCCATCATGCATGATGTATACCTTCATCTATTCATTTTCTACGTAAATATCTTTTACATCTTTCCCACCTGGTCATCTTTGCTGAAAACCATGTTTTATTCTCGTATTTTTTAATGTAAATGTCAACTTTATTTTTAGTAAACGAATCTGCGATGTAATAGCATCGCAGATTCAACAAAATCATAAATTAAATATATAATGTAAACATCAGTGGATAGATTTACAAAATATAAACGGACTTTCAGATCGAGTTACCCAGAATAATAATATGTTAAAAAACGTTATTTTTCTGAAGTTTTTCTTTTATTCAGTAATAACATTGTTCTTTAGTCTCATTATTCGTCCTCGTATTTGAATCCTTGCCAAACATTTTTCCAAGAACTTTGCTATCAGCTACTTTATTTGATTTGTTGGAGAATTCTGCCTTTGACTTGGAACACAAATTAATTGTGCTGTTTCAATACTAAATTGATAACTTTTGTACTATTTTTTTAATCAAAAACTAGGCGATGCAATTGGAAGTAATGCAAAATCATGTGTTTTCGGTTTGAGAATTTGAGGGCGTAGAAATATCATAGATTAATTAATTAAATAATGCAAGTAGAACACACCTTGGTCTTTCGTTTAACCGTCCATTTTTTTCGTGCGTCTTTTTACAAGTCTAGAAAAAAATAAAGTGTCAGACCTAAAAAAATGTTTAAAGCGTAAAATCTCCTACTTTTCCGATATTGTCGTGTTGTTCATTGTGGAAAATTAAGTTTTTTAGAATGTGACCGTAAAACATTTTAATATTTATGCCTGAGTTTTAGAAAATAAAAAAAACCACGCATATTGGTGACGTTTTTTTTTGTGTAAATCGAAACATGCGACCGATGTTAAGCGGGAATTTCAACCTTGTCGCCACCTGCATAAGGAGCGTTTGAATTAGAATTAGAATTAGAATTTTAGCAAGTGGATCGCCTGAAATACCCAGCGTTGCCCGGGGTTATGAATGGTTTGGAGGAAAGTTTTGAGGGTATGATGATTTACCTCTACCCCAAATCTCGAGTAACGGGAAAACATCATTTAGATAACCTACGAAAAATAGGCATCCTTGGTCATAAAGATCTGGAGGGACAGCAGGAGGCTGGTAGGAGGGTTGACATTATGGATAGTTTTTGGGATATTATGCCGTGTGTCGCTTCCTCCTCCTGTGGCCAATGTTTCGCGAAGTGTTACAGTATCCTTCGTCAGGGCAGATGTGTAGATTGTGGTGCAGTGTGTATTTATGTATATGGAAGTGATATCGTGTTGCACGCTCCAACCCTCTTAGGGCCGGTATTTCAAAATATTCATAATAATAATATCCAAGAAAATATTTTTGACCGTGAAAACATAGTAGCGTATGCTTTATCACTAAAATTTTTGTACAGTTTTCAGTGCTTTTAATGTAAAAATAGCTCAAGAGTCCCAACTGCTGCCATGTTCGTCCCCAATTAAAATACTGAAGGAAGTGGGGAAGGAAGTGGGGAAGGGAGGGAGGGAGACGGGAAAGAGGAAGGTTGGGAAGTATTTGGTTATTCAGAACTGGTTCACCAAACACAGCTAAAGTCATTTCAAGCAAAGTTTCGGTTCCACTTGAATAGTTATTTTTAACCGTTGAATAATTGTTAAATATGTGTTAAAAATTTGTTAAAATCGGACAATAAAAATTACATAAACATTATTTTGAACGTTTCGCATTATTTTTTTTTAATAAATTTTATGTAAATCAAATTTCAAAATGTTGTTTTTAAGTTCTGCAAGTATTTTTAGTTTTTTATTATTGTTGCAGCTGTTTCGGCACTCAAGGCTATTTTCAAACTATGGTTAATCCACAATGTGACGAATATAAGATTTTATTTACTTCCCCCCATCTAATTTGGACGGGTTTTATTAATATTGATTTATTATCGGTAAAACCGATTTAGTTAGAAAATAATTAAAATTATCCATTCCGTGAGGTTTTTACATTTATAATGTGTTTCCCCGTATTTAAACGATAATGTTTTCTTAATTTATTTATTTAAACGTGTTATATTGTTTTGATCATGTGAACATACTGAGAAGCGGTGAATACGTAATTTTCCTTACTTTATTAATTAATGTTACATTAGGATCAGTATATGAATGAATCAATCAGTATATGATCAGTATATGAATGAATGAATCAGTATATAAGAAGAATGTATGACGCGAATGTGAATGGAAGAAGAAGCCGAGGACGTCCGAGGAAGACATGGCATGATCAAGTGAATCAAATACTTGAGTCGGGCCATGTCAGAAGTCGGAATAATAGAAGAGAATGTATGAGACGATGTATGAATGTGAATGAAGCAAGAAGTATATGCCAAGATCGAGTTGTTTGGCGGTCCGTCCTCTCTGCCTACCCCTGCGGGGAAACGGCGTGATGGTTAGTTAGTTGGTTAGTTAGTTAGGATCAGTATAACGTTGGAACCATATAAAGTATTATATGTTTATATTACACCGAGATGGTAGAAACCCAGTATTGATTTTTTGACCCCGAAGTAAGGTTAGGAAATATTATTAATTTATCTTATATCACATTATTATATCACTTAATTTTGATACCCGCCGGCCTCTTCCTTGAATGCCCCCAGGCCTCATGATTGATATATCCCGACTCACTTATGGATAAGGGTAGGTGCGGTAGGCGATTACAACCTTAATGGGAGGAGGCGAGGGGTGGGGGGGGGGATAAAGGGGTGGTATTGGTACTGAGGGTAAATACCGACTCAATAAATAGGTAATCTTGTTGATGGTGGTCTAGGTTCAGGAATGAGAAATGATTTTATTCATATTGGATCCAGAGATACGAGTATATGTTCAAATCCTGGTTAAAGGTTTTGGAAAATATAATTTTGACTGCATATTATTTGTTCTGTTATTATTCGTATATGTTCAAATCCAGGTTAAAATTTTTGTTAAATGTAATTTCCACTGCATATTATTTGTTCTGTTGTTATTCGTATATGTTCAAATCCAGCATAAAAGTTTTGGAAAATGTAATTTCCACTGCATATTATTTGTTCTGTTATTATTCTTATATGTTCAAATCCAGGTTAAAAGTTTTGGAAAATGTAATTTCCACTGCATATTATTTGTTCTGTTATTATTCTTATATGTTCAAATCCAGGTTAAAAGTTTTGGAAAATGTAATTTCCACTGCATATTATTTGTTCTGTTATTATTCGTATATGTTCAAATCCAGGTTAAAAGTTTTGGTAAATGTAATTTCCACTGCATATTATTTGTTCTGTTGTTATTCGTATATGTTCAAATCCAGGTTAAAAGTTTTGGAAAATGTAATTTCCACTGCATATTATTTGTTCTGTTATTATTCTTATATGTTCAAATCCAGGTTAAAAGTTTTGGAAAATGTAATTTCCACTGCATATTATTTGTTCTGTTGTTATTCGTATATGTTCTAATCCAGGTTAAAAGTTTTGGAAAATGTAGTTTCCACTGCATATTATTTGTTCTGTTATTATTCTTATATGTTCAAATCCAGGTTAAAAGTTTTGGTAAATGTAATTTCCACTGCATATTATTTGTTCTGTTGTTATTCGTATATGTTCAAATCCAGGTTAAAAGTTTTGGAAAATGTAATTTCCACTGCATATTATTTGTTCTGTTATTATTCTTATATGTTCAAATCCAGGTTAAAAGTTTAGAAAAATGTAATTTCCACTGCATATTATTTGTTCTGTTGTTATTCGTATATGTTCAAATCCAGGTTAAAAGTTTTGGAAAATGTAATTTCCACTGCATATTATTTGTTCTGTTATTATTCTTATATGTTCAAATCCAGGTTAAAAGTTTTGGTAAATGTAATTTCCACTGCATATTATTTGTTCTGTTGTTATTCGTATATGTTCAAATTCAGGTTAAAAGTTTTGGAAAATGTAATTTCCACTGCATATTATTTGTTCTGTTATTATTCTTATATGTTCAAATCCAGGTTAAAAGTTTTGGAAAATGTAATTTCCACTGCATATTATTTGTTCTGTTATTATTCGTATACGTTCAAATCCAGGTTAAAAGTTTTGGAAAATGTAATTTCCACTGCATATTTTTTGAATGGCTATTATGTAAATAATTTAGGTTGAGTTGCGTTTCGTTCGTTATACCTACAAAAATGGCACAGTAGTTTTTTTTTGTTTACGCCCAGCTTTCAAAAATGGATCTAAACCTCAATTTAAATGTTGCTAACTCAACCAATATTGCTCATGATTTATCACCTCAAACCGCAATCGTTTACTTTCTATGAAATACATACCAAAAGATCTGAAAGTAGGTGCAATTTGAAAACCAGTGAAGGCATTTATGAACATTTAAAATAAAACCCCAGTACTTATTTCATATAAAATTTTAAAGATTATAGTTTGAGAATGTATATCTTTTGAAATCTTAATTTTTTTCCTAATTACCCGTAAATAATTTAGAGTTAAATCATTCATTAGTTCTTACGTTAACAGACTACAAAGCTTGTATTTTTGGATGCAGACTGAAAAAAAAATCTCGTGTCCCTTCACAATTTAATAAAATTTGTTATATTTCATTTCTAGAGTTACTTACTTTTAGATTAGATTTTTTATGGTTTATGGCACCATACGGCTTTCAAAACATAAAGGTACACATATTTACGTTCTGTCATAAGACAATCTCGTGGCAGAGGCATACAACATAAACTGATACTCGTAACCTCAAACCGAAAAAAATACCCCAACAGGTAACGGAATTCAACAATGAAATAATTTAAACTTCAGACCTCGAATGCTTAGTTGAAATATCCTGGTATGACAATAAAATTTGTTTCCTATGTGTCGAATGATTCATTGTTTGTGACCGGTACAGGAATGGTAAAATAGGTATCTGCAATAAATAAAATCAGGTACACGGTTTAATTTTTCTTAATCAGCTTTTTGGCCTCCAGCTCTCAAACAAATCGATATCGAGTCTCCACATTTGCCAAATCTTGGTGGCTTAATAGCCCACAATCTTTAAGAAAAATCTCAAAACGTCTGTATTTAAAAGGGCCTACAAATTTTAATAAAATGTAAAAAGCCCTTGAAGTGATTTAATCACTGATCTGTGCTTTCTGAAAAATTGACCATTTATTATTTCTTTTTACGCCGAATTCATTTGTGGGCGACGATAGCTCCTATTATCCGACTGAGGTCAAGGGTAATATTAACTACATCAAACAAACTGGTAACCTGTCCTTGGCCCCTGGGGTCTCCTACCTACCGAAGAGATGGCAAAAGGTTTGATATATTTGATTGATGGATAAATATTGGGTCTGTTCTTATGTGAAGGGACGAGGTGATGTAGAAACCACCCTCCCCCCTAAGTGGGTATAGGAAAATCCATTTTGATGTTTTTTTAACACAGAGAAAGCAGAACTCTCATTATCATACTGTACGAGATGTCATGCACATCAGATTTCATCCGTGGATAAACTAAATTTGCTCTGGATTCAGGGTCTTTTATCGGCTGTAGCACAACTCTAAGGCATCTCTGAATTGCTTTAGCCAAGAATGCGGAACTGGGTAACTGCCCTGCGTTGGTTAAATTTTTCATCAAACTATTTGGCTGTTAATAATGTTATAAGACCACGAAAAAGTAAATAAGTTCCATAAAAATATTTGTCGGAGTTTTTACAGCCTTTCACAACGTGAACAATGCCGACGTGAATAAAATAATTGACGTTGATAGCTTTCGGTTAGGCATGTAAGATTGAAAAAGTAGTGATGTTTTTCCCTCGTCAGGATATACAAAATACATAATAAAATATAGAAATTATAAATATTTATACATAAAATTTAAAAAAAACATTTTCTATTCATTTTATGTTGATATTTATTTATTATTATACAAAATAACTTTTAAAACATTTAATATAGATATGGTTCAACCATGCTAAAACACGTATTACTGGTCCTTTATTTGTCTTTATCCTAAACCACAAACATGCGCCTATCTGGTGTCTATTAATATGTCCTTTAAAAAATACGTTCTTATTTTTTAGAGATTGATATATTTGACTCATAAAGCTGTTTAAAAATCTGTGTTTCTTACATAATTTACTGGAGATATCTATAAATTAGATATTGAATAAGGCAGGCTGTGTTGTATGTGTATCAGGAAACATTACCGTATAACCTCATAGCGTATAGAGGGGTGGAGCTCGTGTAACGAAACACCCTCACTTTGTATGCGGGGTGGCTTGCGAGCCATCCCTTAACCTAACCCCTGAATAATTCACCTCGGCGTAAAACTTTCCCACTGAAATTTCACGACTTGCCTACATTACGGTTATTGTAAATCGGCTCTATGATGCCGTGATATACTAAATGTCGCAGCTTGTAGCCTTTGTCGTTAGATGGAGTTGGTCTATTGAAAATTATTATTTTTGCTGCTGGCTTTTTAAGGGCTTTCGGTATAATTCTGTTCTACCTAATGTAAATCATATAGCGTTCCTTTGTGTGTAACCTCTAGGCATTTCTTTATGATAAAACCCTTATTTGGATTTTCTCTACAGTGAAAGTATAACTCTTTGGAGAAATCATAAAGATTGCGAAATTTAACCTGACTATTTTTTTTAATAGAAACTTGTGTGTAATGACTACACTGCGTAATATTTGAAAACTTATTCTAAACGAGAAGTATTTTTTGCTGGAATTATTTCTGTGAATAAGGTAGAATAGAGGAGAAATTATGTTCCAGACTATCCAGATTAACGTTTAATACTTTACCCAAATGTTATAAAAATATTACGGAGGTAGTCATTGTATTTCATTTTGTAATATCCCACATGCAAAGTAAAAAATTAAATAATTTTTTAAATTTTTATCGCATTACGGACAGAGACCTTAAAAATGAAATCTCTCTTAATAGAGTGAGTAAGTGGTCAAGTAGTGATTGATCAAATAATTTTTTTACGTAGGAATACATTCATTCTTAATTAAGTATTTCATCAAACAAACGTAAAATGTTAAACTGAATAATCTTTATTTTGAAAGCATTAGATAAAAAAAATAGATTCCACTCAACAAGTTTCTCGAGAGATTTTAATTTAATTTTGCTCTTATAAAATATTTACCCCAATTTCATATAAATATAAGAAGTGTTGAAAAAAATTTTGACGAATCAATAATATTGTTAAAATAATTTATTTTTTTCCGGATTGTATTGTGTTAACAGAAGCGCATTACGCCGGCCGACTGAATTAGACTATTCCGGGAGTTTTTTACAGTACAACAACTAGAAAGTTAATAAAACTAGTGGTATTTAATTTATAGTTATCCGGTATAACGTAATCAAAATTAGGGAGATAACATAATATTACTAATCTTAACATTTTAAATATTGAATTAAAAACCAAAATAAATATTAAAACATTATTGATATTTATCATACTCGTACATCGGTAATATCACAATTTCAAAAAAAAAAAGTTATTTATTTATTAGATTGTATACGGGCTTTTACATATTTTATTATAAAAATTCAAATTACAATAGTGACACAGGTGCAAAACACATCACAGTAGGTCTAGGTAAAATAAATAGTCTTCACGAAATACTACAACGAAATATTTAATTTGTCTCAGGAACAAATTCAGCAATAACATCATGTAAGTACCATTCCAAATAATTAACAGAGGCAAAACAATTACAAAACACAACTCACATTCACTTATAATTATACTCTAGATACATATCTTATTAATATTTGTTTTTTGTTTATTGTTTTTTATATTTGCATTCCGTACAGTTGAAAACATCTACTATGTCTGAAAAATTTTATTACCTTGTTGGATACGTGAATTTAAATATGTATTGGAAAGATTACTATAGTAAGGGTACAGATAATTTTCTTAATACTCGTATGTTAGCCGAACTCAATTGACCGTTCATAAAATCGTATACTAGAAACGTTTGAGGTCAACGACCTTCATGTTTAGACAACATTTTTACAACTATTTCTGATATTCAAAATGTAATAATATATATATATATATATATATATATGTTTTTCATACAACTATTACTGATCCATTATGCATGTATTTTGTATTAATTAATTTGGATACGTTAAAAAACTAATTACAAAAAAAATCCTTTTAGTGACTTATTGCTTTATTTGTTTTACATAGCAACACTTTCAGGAAACATACAAAATGAAAAATATAACAATTTAAAAATGTATACCATTATTAGACATTTACTCTTTCTTATATATTTGATTTTTTTTAAAATATGGATTATATATTGTTAAGTTAAATTAACCGACAGGCGGTCTTGTGTGAAGGAGAAGGAGAGGAGGAAGGATGGGAAAGAGTGGTTACGGGAGACATTTCATTGGTTTAGACTTACCCTGGGGGTGGTGTCTTGGCAGGGAGCTCGGCTCTGGACATTCGACTAGCTCAGTTTCGGCAGGCCAAGAATCTCCTCTGCAGGGTCGTAGGCCGACAGGCAGTCTTATAATTGGGGTCGGGGGACTCTAATACTACGCCAAATGAATCTACTAAATGCTTTCAGACTCAGGGTTTATTCAGGGGAAGGTACAAACATGGTAAGTTATGCTACAATAATCGACAGCTAGCCTAACCTCAAATGGAAGTTACGGGTGATTATTCTCTCTGATATTCATTTTAAATAATTTCGAAATTTTCGAAATTTCGTCATTTTCGCTGGTTCAAATCACGTTAGCACTACTTTTAAAAACGTGTTTAACGTCACACGAGACAAAACGTTCCACAACTGTTTGTCACCGCCATGACGGCCGTCACGCAAATGGAAGCACCGCGATTTGACGTGCCGCTCACAATCAACGCTCTCGTTACGTTATCTGGTTTACATAGACCACGTTTTAGTGATGTTATCCACCGCTACATTACGGCCGCTAGATAACAGCACCGCTTTCTGAGGAAACTCTAGAATTACTGCCCACCCACACCAAAATAAAGCGAGTTGAACTTCCAAAGCCATGTTTATTTTCGCAGTTTACATAACGTATAAAAAAAAACCAAGAGGCCATAACATTATTTCTATAAACATAGCTCGGAAAGTACAGACTTACACCATGTTTACTTTTTAAATGTCATTACACAAAGAGCTATGCACTCATTGTGTGACAATTCTGGATACGTTACACGACTAGATAGCTTAACGTTGGAATTTCAATATTATCGAGTCCTTGTGTAGAATAAATGATACATTGGATTTCAATGGAAGTGGGTGTAGCCTCTAACTTAGTACCTTTTGATTTTAGCCCCGCGAGAACCAATGGAAATATATTACTTTATCAAACCTACACTGCTTTTTTTTTTTTTTTACAGTAACTCCACACAGGAGACCAAGGAGGAAATAATTTCCCTCAAGGCCTATATCATCTTTGGGGATGCTGTGTGGAGGAATATTGCTTGTATGTATTATAAATTTTAGGCCCGAGTGGTCAGGCTTTTGGATCACGAAACACGCTCACATCGCATTTCTTGTCTTCTTTTTTAATCTATGCGTCCTTGGTTGGAGATAGGCTTAAGTTCTCTGAAGACTTGAAAAGGGAAACTGACGGCTGAAATGGGACGCAAATACAAGAGATTAAAAAAGTATTGTATTTAATTCTAAAAAAAAATTGCACATCCACTTACTGTCTGCAAGACAGTGCAGGAGTGGTACCTGAAAGCCTCTCAAGGTCAAGGCAGGCAGATTGAATAGAAAAGAGCTTAGCTTCCTGGCTCTCTAAATCCATTTAATTTTTAAATTTTTTTATTTATTAAGTAAAAAGAAACATATAATTATTTTTCATTCTTAACTTAACTACATACGTATTATATTAATTAACTAGATATATACTCGTACATATTGTTCTTAACCTATTTAATAACTTATATTATATTATTTAATATTACATTATATTATTTATATAGCTGATATATTATTCCTATATTACATATTACTACTTTATTTATTATTCTTTTATATTATACATTGTTATTTTGCTCACTTATTTTGAGAATGTTTGTGTTACCCATATTTCCATTAGGTAATTTAGATGATTCTCTAGACGGAGATTATATGTATCTATTTGTAATAAAAATAAAACAAGTGTAATTGAAGTTTTATTAACAACAAAATAAATACCTAAATATTTACACATTTTAATTATTTTGATCATTACATTTTAGAAATTATTGTCCGGAAAGCAATTATATAAATTACCCCCTCGTAGCTAGCTAATGGATTGCTTGCCATATTGTGTATGTGTGGTGTGTATATGTGTATGTTATCATATTGTCGTGTGAAGTGTGTATGCATTTGTTACGTTTTAATGATTTCTGTGTTTGTACGTACGAGTTTATCCTACATTTTTAATTATTTATTACTAGCTGATGTGTACCCGGCCTCGTTCGGGATTTTTTTAAAAATAAAGTTATGAAGTTGTAAATTCTTGCTTGTCGTTTGAGTTCCATAATTGATTTGACAGCGAAAGTAATGCATTATGATGACGATTACCATATCTGCACAAATAAATAAAGAAACATTCATTTGAAAATTTTATTTCATTATAAAAAAATATTTTTTCATAACATATCTAAATAATGAAGTTCTTAAGTAAGTACCTACTTGTGTTTCCTATTTTTAAAATATTCTACCCAAACAAACCTTCTTCTTTTGAATATGTAATCTGTGGTTAACCTCAATACAACATGGCGGGTTAAATGTTTTTCATACTAATTTTAAAACGCTATAGCAACATGCACATTGAATTTCATTCAAACTACTCTAGCCTTTCCTTTAGAAGCGTTAGAAATAAGGAAAGCCAAAAACACAAATAGTAGACTCATTAATAATCAAATAAATTTAAATAAAAGTCCTATTCGTAAATTATTCCCAATAAACAAAGTACACACCCTTCCCGGTCAGGTACCTGCTGATCTCCCCCCTTGGGCCGTCACTCGCCTGTTTTTATCAATCTATAACACATGTGTACCTTAGTTCATAGTTTACACCCACTTGATTCGGGCAGTGGTTGTCTCGTTTTGTTTCAATTAAAATCCCTTGGTATTCCAGCTCAGTGGTTCTAGACTGGGTGAAGAGGAAAATGCGTTTCAGAAGTGACTAATAGTAGTGAGGAGGAAATTATTTGAAAATTCTCGCAGGCGTGGTTTCGCGGCATTTTTTGAATTAATCAAATGAAAATTAGACCCATTTCCGGAAGCCGAGAGGATTAGTGCTGTTTTCGAGCCGCGCTGAATGCTGACAGGATAAAACGTCTTCTTCTATTATATTTAAACATTGAATAATGGTTCAATTTTAATTATTTTTATGTCCACTTAATGCGATTTTCAACTTAATATGTTTTTCCTATGAATTTATTGGTAACAAGTCCGAAAACTATAAATTACAATATGGGTATCTAACTATTCGCCAAAAGGAGTTCTTACCGGCTAAATAGAAGCAAAACCAATAAAAATGTTTGACTCCTTGAAAACCAGTTTGAAAATATTCAGTCATTCAAATGTAGACAATTTTATATCTATTTCGAATAATGAACTCCAGGCCATTTTTTAAAACTTTTTCTATCCACAATGAGTGACGTTCAAACTTAAATACCAGTATATTTCGTTTTTTTTTCTAAATTTAGTTTTCAGTAGTTAAAATAATTTTCAAAGTTTCAATTTTTCAAAGTCCGCGGAAAGGCTCTAAATCTATGGCCAGTTAGTTTTGAGGTTAGAATGTCAAATGTCAAAACAAGGATGAGCTTTACCGTACATAATTTTATATTCTATTCATAGAAAACCATAACTAAATATAAGTGATAACATTATGTACCTTTTAAGTTAATAATAATAGTATTGGGATATTCGTATCGATAATTGGTTTGCTCATGGATAGTCTAATTTATAGGAAAATAATAGTTTTTTTTATATTGAACAGCAATTAAAGAGCTTAAAGTCACCAAATTAAGTTTAAATTACCCCATTTTTTTTTTATTATTATTATTTTATTAAATTATTTAAAATATATAACAAAATTAACAAATTAAAATGTCTATAACTAATCCAAAAACATAATACACACGTGAAGTTATATGTTCCAAATACAATGGTATCAACATAGTAAGGTGTTGCGATGAGATGATTATTTATACACTTTCATATTATTGTATAATTATAAATAATGAAAGTTATATATTCAGAATTGGCGTTTGCTGATCGATGTGAATATGCATTTTTATAGCGATAATATTATTAACTGGAGTTATTTATTGTTTCAATTTAACACCGACCTATGCGCTTTAATTTCGAAGAGAAAAATAAGTGAGAACTAAAAACATAGACATTTTTTAATATACGTCATATTGATCATATCAAAATAGCACATTTTGACGCCTTGCAGTTTGATAGTGGGTAATGTAAAATAAAATAAAAATACAATTTTCACTTCGTTTCAGCGTTAAATATTCCATCCGTACATCAGTCTGGTGGTACAATATTAAAAATCGAGAAATTCATGGCTTGAAAGGATTTTTGATATGATTCCTCAACTTAAATTATTGTCAATATCTATTCCATTTCGATCAGCTTCACAACATTCCTTAATTTGGGGATGCGATAGTGTTGTCGGCTCCGGGTAATTGAGAATCTTGCACGGTATCACTTAATGCTTTATGCAAGTTAGTTGATTAATTCTTGCGAAATTGTAGTAAGTAATGTATATCAGCCACATTTTAAAATCACACATAAGTATATTAATTGTATTCTCAAAATGATATATGAGTAGGTTGTCGGGTTCAGATGAGTAAGATCTACCAAGAATTAATGAATCTGAATACATCGCACTATATTAAAAGCTGTTTTGTATTTTTTTAGCGATTTGGTAAAGTAAAGAAAATAAAAAGTTTTGTACCTTAAGCTTTTAAGTGACTTTAAACCATTTAAAAATTATTTTATACTAAGTTCGCATCATTACCATCAAGCTTAAGCAAATGAGTCATTAAATCCATAGATCGTTCGCCAGATCATCAAGAACATCCCAAGCACTCCCCGGGTTAACTTATCATACCAAAACTCCCAACTTATTAAACCGGTTATCAAATATTCATTCTTCAGGAACTTGTAAATATTGCATGAGTCGGCAGGCTGGGCGGCCAGAGAGAAGCTATTGGTTTCAGGCACTTCGGGAACATTTCACGAACGTTTCAGGCTTCGTGCTGAACGGGGATGGCAGGTGGCGGGGTGGGGAAGGGAGCTGAATTTTTGAAGAACCTGAAAAACTGTGGAAATTGGAACGCAATGTGTGTTTCGTCAAAGCCTCTGATACTGTGGACTGAATTTGTGGAAACGAAAAAATATGTAGAGGTGTTTCTTATTTGTCTTTTTGCTATTTGAGCAAATGAAAAAATGGAATAAATAACATGGCATACCATATTGTCGAACTTGTTGATTGTTTTTTTGTAACTATGGATTCGTGGGGGAAATCTATCATACATAATGATTTATTTAAAGCTGTTTTCAGTTTGAATATGAAGCTAACCGATACGAAATAAGTGTTTTTTCAGAATATTATTTGCCAACCATTAAATGGATACTTCTAAGTTCATTATTACCACTTAAAAATTGTTATGTCGATCTCAAAATTTTGGGCAAAAAATGTTTAGTTTGAATTTAGAAATCGTTTGAGAGTTTTCAATGGAGCTAGATGTATTTCTACAGTTTTTTAATAATTTATTGAAGCTTATAAACATAATTGCAATATATTTTTAATCATTGGAGATAATAATATAAATCGGATAGGTATATCCGAGACACTATCTAACAATTACTAATAAATTCGGGCAGAATCTTGCAGTTATAAAAAAGTAGCAGCTAAAAACGTATGGGAATTAATTGAGGGTGATATTAAAAGTACTTAGGAGGTCGAAGTATAATACCGATAAAAATGACGGGATGAATTGGGGTAGCCGTAGCTCAGTTGGCATAGAGCGCTGATCCCGGATAGACCATGAGGTTCTGGGTACGAATCCCAGCTGTTACCGTTATCTATGTCTTTTCGGTGTCTTTTCGATTTCGTGTGTTGATTTGGGAGTTATTAGTATTACTTTCAATCATTAAAAGGATATATTTCTGCTTCATATTAAGTTAAATATCAAAAGCATGCAAAAAATTTTAACGACTTTTTCAATTTTCATTGATTTTTTAACTCAAAACAAGACCTATCATCTCTGCTTCACTGAATAGAAATTACGATATAGTATATATCATTTATACATATTTTTTGGTAGATTCGACTTCACGAGAAAACTCCAATCCAACAAAAACAACATATTTAAAAAAAAATTGTAATATTTATTACACGCAATGAGAACTTGTACCCGCTAAGCCACTTCAAGTAGCTTGTCAGCAGGAGTTTAGTTCAACAATATTATGTAATACATTCATAAATAACAATCATCATTCAAATGTACCGCAAAATTGGAAAATATAGGTGCATGCGTGTTGTTATCAATGTACACAAGTTAGAAAAAAATAATTTTATAAAATATGAAAACGGCGTAGCAGTTTTGTTGTAGAGGTACTAGAGTCCAATTACACAATATCGATTTAAATAATTTTATAAAAATATCATCAAGTATTAAACAAATAAAGAAATAAAAAAAAAATAAAAAAACAGTAGTTCAGTTTTGTTACAGTGAGGATAGACTTAATATAATATAATAGTAAAACATAAATAAATTTAAAGGTACCCGCAGCTATCAAGCTATTGCAATGAATATTAATTTTTTTGTACTAGTGGGCATTTGAAATACCTAAGCAACTATAAATCTTATTTCTTTTCTATTCGTATGCTTGCAAATGGTTCATGTGATTACAGTTAAGTATGTGTTGTCACAAAAGACAAAGGATTGAACGAACAATCCCTAATAGCGAAGATCCTAGAAATTTATCACATTTCAGATGTATTTTTTTATCAGTTCGTAAATACGACAGTTCCGCAGATCGACCCGGGTTAAAAATTTATGGGAAAACTTTCGGCATTTATTTAGTATCCCTCGCCTCGAATGAACGGGCACTTCCGCTCCGGGAACGGACGGAGGGCGGAAGGGCAGGACGTATTATGCCCTAATTCTGACCCTAATACGAGTACAACACCCGATATCATATTTCGGTTAAACCAAAGGGAATCCCCTTCTTCGGTAACTGCTTGTTTCTATTGCGCTGCATCTGGCAAAGAAATTAACGAAGTTATTGGTTTAATTTAATTTGTGGAACTTCATTTTAATTTTTTTTTAAATTTTATAAACTGATAAATATTATTATTTTATAAAAAATAGACATATTTAAAAAAAAAGTTATTCTTAAAAGGTTTTTACAAACAACCCTTTTTTAATTTTTTCTTTAAAAGTATTTCGTGATTTCAGATATCAAACTTTAAAAAAAGTATCAGCTTCATATATACTTGGCCATAGCGACAATATTCAGAATTTTAAAAATATTGCTTTGTAAATTTAACGCTTTTTAGAATTCTATCTGATTTTCTTTTCGTTTTGTTTCTAATTCATTATAGATATTATGTAAGTAGGTAAGTTCCGCGCAATATGATAATTGCCCTTTTAATCAGAATTTAAAGTGCTTTCATCATGACGTCATCCTTCACTGAGTGAGTTTATTCCAACTAATTTCTTTATAGAATGTAATGAAATATGTAAATGATCATTATATGTTGTTTTAATCTATTTAAAGATGAATGGAGTATTATTTATTTATCAATTCCATGTAGTTTTTTGGAAGGGTTTCGGGGTCAAAAAGGCTGTCCTTAAAAGTGGATCTGTGTGACTGGTATGAATCATAATTGTTTTGGTAACAATTTCAATAAAATTATCTATAAACAGCAATTGGTTAGGGTGTATTAATTTTAATTTTAATTTATTTAATCGTAATTGTTGACGTTCTCCCTGGAAAGCCTTAGAAAAATGAACCGAAGTGTTTGATTTATCTACTATTTTATAGGAACGTGGGATTTTGTATCTTTTATATTCTGTTCGCGATTTTCTCGAAAGTTAATAGACCCGTTTCGCGGAAATTAATACAGTTTGTTCTTATTAGTGCTGGGAAGGTTTAAAGAGTTGTTTGAATGAAACCCAACATGTAAAACTCTCGATATTACGTTACCACTCTGGTTAGCCACAGATTACATATTCAAAAGAAGATTTGTTTGGGTAGAAGATTTTCAAAATGGAAAACACAATTAGGTACCTATTTAAGAACTTCATTATTTAGATATATTTCGAAAAAATAAATTTTTGGAATGAAATAAAACTTTGAATTGAATGTTTCGTTGTTTAGAGATAGTAATAGTCGTCACAAGGCATTACTTTCGCTGTCAAATCATTTATGGCACCCAAACGACAAGCAATAATTCACAACTTCATAACTTTATTAAAAAAAAACGAGCAGGGCCGGGTACATATCAGCAAGTTATATATAAAGCTGTTACATTTTTTAGACAAGAATTAGTAATAACAATTGATTAAAAACAAATATCTACTTACAAACAAGTGTTAGCACTAAAATGATGGTTGCATGCAACACGAGTACTTAGTTACTGTAGTTATTATTATAATGGTTTAAATGTTACATTTAAAAATAAAATAATAGAAATCAGAAACAGTATTTCGACAATAACAATTGTTATTTGTGTTTCAAACATTGAACTTGTCATGTTAAAAATGTCTATATCTCTCTTGTGGTTCCACCATAAATCAACACACGTATGAATCGTCAAACTCTTTGAAAGTGATTTTAAATCATTAATAGTACGATAAAGAAAAACTGTCCCAAAAACCTTTTCTAACTTAACCTAATTGATCATTTTGATTATTATTTTTTATTTAAAATAAATATCATGTATACATGATTATTATTTACTTATTATTATTTAATTTTTATTATTTATTTATTATTATTTTTTTCTTATTAATATTTACTTTTTTTTTTTTATTAATATTTACTTATTTTATTTCCTGATTATTATTTTACAATTATTATTTACTTATTATTCACTCACAACTTCTTGTTAACAAAAATATGATCACCCTACGATTGTGGCTAATTGTAACACAGATACTTTACGATAGTTATTTGTGTTACAATGAAATTATTATTGTTGTAATCTATAAATGTACGGCCCAACTTAAAGATTTACTCTAGATTTTATAGTTGTTTACAGTCTGAATAACTTTGGTGTTATTTAGCCGTTCATCTCAACACAGGACCGTCCTAGTGAGATGAGTGGCAAATGTTTTTCTTTTGGCTTTTTAAATTTAAGAATAAATGAAAATATTATTTAGGTTAGGTTAGATTAGGTTTTCGGGCTAGTTTTTTTTCCCATACTTTTAATGACTGTATGTCAGTTTTAAAAATTGTGCCGATTCATATGTGTGTTTATTTGTCCGGTTACCACCATATATTCGTTTCCTAAAATGTAGGCGAGGAATTAGCGAGTTTGCTTCATAGTTTGTTTGTGAGAGGAGACATTGGAAAAGGTCGGTTGTTCCAATAGTCCTATTATAGCGTAATCAGAGAAATACAGTTAGCTACAATGGCGGAAGAGGAGGGGATGAAGGATACTGATAAGAAAGAGACGAGCTTTGAAGTCTTATTCAAATCGAGTTGCTTAAGACAACTAAAGCCATTTCGAGTAACGCCAACTTTTTTATTCTGACAAATGGCCTCTCGTCTAAGGGTGTACCCTTAGACGAGAGACTTTTTTATGTAAATAGAAATGTTTTTGGATAAGCGTAAGACTGGTCAGTGGCTGAGTTGACAGAGCGTCGGGTTCCCACCCGGCGACGCGAGTTCTAAAAGGAACTCCAGTGAAAAATATTGTGGCGTAAAAACAATATGTCCATCTGGATCAACAAACGCCGATTCTGAATATAATAGAATTTATAAATAGCTATTTAAAAGTTAATAATAAATCGTCTCATCAAAACGCCCTGTTTTATTGGTACCGTTGGAACGACGTCACGCGGTTCTTCGCTACTAAATTAATTATTTTGTAATTCATTCCGTGTAATCTTTTGACGTTTGTGTGACGTCACGTGATGTTCAGCACTCTGATTAGGGCCGTTAGTGAACTTTAAAAAAAACAAAATTTGAGAATTATTGTCAGGTTATTCATAATCCGAGAGTATTAATAGTGCTTTAAAAAAACTGTTTATTTAATCGCATGACCTGCAGGAGCCAGAGTTAATGACCTCATCACAAGGATTAACAGCTACACGATCTCACCGCACCGCCACGGAGGCCGCCGATTCTAACTCACGGTTTTTAAAAAACAATAGATATTCTTAGATTTTGTTAGATCTCCTGTCTAATGAGCTAATGGGTATCGGTTGTTGTGTCGTCACTTAGCTAGGAAGTGACCCCGGCCCGATATCGGCAGTGTTGGTCCAACCTTGGCCCACTGTCGGCGGCGTTTGGCCGGTCCTTTCTCTTCTCGTGGCGCCATCATCGGCTGGCATCCGTGTCGTCATCATCAGACGGATAACGCTGATTAAATTCTGAAAAATTAATTAATAATGTACACAATCCCTATCTCACTACTGAGGATCGTGACCTCAACTCCAATTATCCTGATGAATCTGGTTCCTCCACTCCTCATGGTCTAGCGCTAAATGGACCTGCATACGCAGAAGACCTTAAATTAATTTATTTATTTATATATGTATATTATACAGTACCATTTTACATAATACGTTTTTATAAAGCATAATAAAGGTGCTTTTTATGGTGTTTTATAATGTGGAATGTAAGCTAGGTTTGAAGAGGTGATACTGTGAATGGAGTGTTATATGTGTCGTGATCACCTCATTAAGAGAATCTGTGCTGAGGTGTTCACGTGGATGAGTTAAATGTGGTATTGATTAGTTTTGTTTTAGTGTTTTAGTTTTGCTATATAAATGTAAATTAGGTATAGAATTTTGAAAGAAATATATGTTTTTGTTTTTGTTTTTGTTTTAGTTATAGTAGTATCCTTTAAAAAATAATAAACATGATAAGTAGATACAGATACGTTAGAAATAATACGCCCAGCTTCTAACATTTTAAATTC
Source organism: Halesus radiatus (assembly GCA_022606495.2). Lineage (NCBI taxonomy): Eukaryota > Metazoa > Arthropoda > Insecta > Trichoptera > Limnephilidae > Halesus > Halesus radiatus. The sequence continues at coordinate 30,998 of JAHDVE020012412.1, forward strand.
ATTGGTGGTAACATGCTGCATAAGTTATAAGCCTCTTCGCTCGTTCTGGTGGTTTAGAAAGGGAATAAAATACTTACGAGATTTATTAAATTGTGAGAAATTTTTGAAATTCCTTATTTTTAGACTTCTTTGGGCTTAACATATTACAATTCGTATCATAATTTTTTTTATTTACATATTTTATAAAAATATGGTGACCTTCTGCCTCTTTTCTTGCCTTCTGGGGTTCTCCAGGTGTGACTTCTCAGTTGCAAAGCATCTTAGGATACTCTGTAGACAGAGAGTTGATAGCTAGGTTTTAATCCCCAAATCTTTCAGAATGGATAAATTAGTGCATCTGGTTGTCTTTACTTTAATATCCGTCAGCCAATGCCAAAATACCTACCTATCTAATCGATATATAAATATGTGTGTTATGATTTAAATCACAACCAAAGTAAGAGACGTACTCATTCCGCGAGAAAAATGGAACTACGCGTAAACATAGAGGTACATAAATAGAGTCTACGTTCCATGCAAAATTAGTGAAAAATATTGTTCCCGCGCTTGAAATAGGAATATTCTCGCGGTTCGAGGCGGCCCTCGATGTCGCCCGAATCTTTCCGACCGCGAACGAACTTAACAGAGTCGCCGCACGGCTGGCCGCCACGCCGAGCGCCGCGGCTAGGAGCTTGGAGCATTTAAGGAACGTTCTCCTTGAGTTTTTAACATTTAAAAATTCAATTTACACGAATATTTATTACGGTAAAACTGATGAAACTTACACCAATCCTTTTTCTATTTTTACCAGAACGGCTTGTCCAGTCATAATAATAATAATAAAAATAATCGGATGATTTTTATAGCGCCGTTTTTGGGAAAAATCGCCTCAAGGGCGCTGTACAAATTTTACTTCCTATTCTTACATTATTCCTATATTAATTAATTAATTTTTTTTGGACACTATCGTGAAGGCATTTTGCAGTTATCGTTAAAGATCCGTACCCGCCGAGCGTTTGTGATCGACTGAAGCCCGTGTTATCTCTATGATGCCAATGGGCCGCATGTTGTTACCCCATATTTCGAACGCTGATTTTTGCTCCATTTATATACCGTAATGCGCGGAAACCGGTTTTGCGGACGATGCAAAATAATTAGACAGAGGAATATGAGGAAGTATTGAGTGACTGATTTACCGGTGCTCATGTGAGAAACTTGGTAGAAAAGAGCCAAACACCCGTTACGCGGTAAATTGAAGTTGGCTGCATGACAATGGGTCATTTTCCGACTGATTCTTATGTAAACTAGCACGCGTAATGCACGTAGTACGAGCTGCTGCTATCCGCCCTTTTCTTCCCATTTAATCTGGACATCTACAACTATAAGAGAAACATTAACAAAACCTATCCTATATCCACATCCATAATCCGCATCACAATGTCATCCAATTGGGTATCGAAACTCTCCTGGGTTATGCACAATAGAGTCAGGGTAGTTCTATAGTAATTCAGTAACAAAAACATCACTTAATGGTTAATGAGAAAGAGACAATGAAGACCTGATGAAATAAAACTTGATATTCTTTCTGCATTGCTAATAGTACCTACTGTCTTGCATTTACACTGTAAATATAAATTTATTTCTTTTGTTTTTTTTCCTTGTATTAAATAATTCAAAAGCATAATAGTTTAATTTTTGTCATACAACGCAATCATTTGTTATTAACCACTTATTTTATACATTACCTTCATTATTTAATATTTTCACCTCTTTTAACCTTTAATAATGTATTCAAAATTTTATTTATATTATTGTTTTTATACTTTTACTAACTTTTTAATATTTTATGTTTTAAATATTTTAATTTAACAATGCCTAATCTGTCATAATACCACGCTTAAATTTTTTTTGTGCGTCTAGTCACCTACCTCAGAACAGGTTTCACCTAGTGACGTAAGTAATTTAAACCATATAATTATCTAACATATATTACACTTATATTTAAATATGCCGTTTTATATGAAACTGTATAACGCTCTTTCAATAAACGTCTACTTATCAACAGTGAAACTGAAAAGTATCAAATCATTTAGTATTCATTGTGGTACTCGTATTTTTACTAGTCCCTTTGTTAACAATTTGGTCATACACAGTTAAATTGAAAATATCTCAGAGATATTAAATACAGCTATATCATTCTGCTTTTGTTTCAACTCGCCACTAATAAAATATCTAAGATTACTGTCAATATTTATTTATTTTTTACAGTCTCCATAAAACAGTTGTGCAACCAATATATTACAGAGATTACAGAAGTAGAATACGGTAAATGAAAAATGGTAAAAAATATACACAGACAAGTATTAGAAAAAAAAACAAATATTATAACAAGAGTATAAGGTTGATAGGCAAAGTATAAAAAGTCACAATGGCAATTTTACAACTATTTTGTTACATGGGTCAAAATATGTCAAAGGTTGCTAAACTGTCTGTAAGCGACATTGAAAATGGAAAATGGAAAAACAACGGTCAATGCAACATCGTTGAGCAGTTGAGTCGCTCTGTTGTTTGACGTGTAAAAGAAAATTGTAGACAAGTTCTCGCTTTTGGAGCATAAGAGAGTGCATGGGACCTCCCACGATTAGTGACGGTTGCATTCGTTTTTCCATTAATTTTTATTAGATTGACCCTATCTTTTTCCCTTATGTCTACGAATGGCAAGGATATTTTTTATAAGAGTTCCAACTGTCATCACTAATTGGGGCATGCTGTGAGTGGTGAGAAATTGGAAAGAGGTAGGTGGGAAAGTTCCTGGCTATTTAGATCTTGTCATCAAACATGGCCACGGTCATTTCAAGCAAGCGTTTCAATTCCGAATTGTGGTCTTTCACCAGGGCGATGACCGTGGAATCGTAAAACGTTGATGTTTTTATTATGCATTGATCGAAAGGAAGAACTAAACTGAATCAAATACTACTGGGCCTAATGATGTCATTTTTTTATTGGAACAGATTCTACACGAAATGATAACAGGACTAAACTGGTTTGGTCTAAATTTTCCACTTCAGTCGCGTCTACGAAACCACAAGAGAATTTGTTGTAAGCAGTTCAATTGGTTGATGGCCGGTTCAGCAAATAATGGTCAATCGCGAGGCACTTCGAAGGAAATCGATTACGTGATTTTTCAAATACAAAATGCGGAAAAATAGTTTTTTTTCGCGAATGCCTATATCTTCTCTTCCTTTATGCAGGAGGAATTAAATCATTAATGTTAATTACATAATTACAAAAAAAATGAATGATTCGTATTATTTATACACCTATATAAATATACAATGAAAACGCAAAATTTCAAATTACAATGTCTCGAACTAACCAACCATCACGCCCTTTCCCAGCAGGGGCAGGTAGAGAGGATGGACTGCCAAACAACTCGGTCTTAACACACACTCATTGCTTTATTCACATTCATGTATCGTCTTATACATACCATTCTGTTATTCCGATTTTCTCAAGTATTTGGTTCACTTGATCGTACCATGTCTTCTTCGGTTGTCCTCGACTTCCTTTACTATTCACATTTTCATATACATATCTTTTCCTTACACTCCTTTCTTGGTTCATCTTCCTTACATGCCTGAACCGTCTGAGTGTCTCTTTCTTAATCTGTCTTATTACGCTTCCATCAGCCTTGCATACTGAGAATCTCAACATTTTTCATAGGGTCATGGTTTTACTATACATGTGCCTTAGGGATCTCAATTCTACAGCCAACTTTTGACCTTCCTTTGCCAGTTTCATGCCTACTTGCCATATATAGCATCTTTTGTTTTATATTTATTTTTTCACTCTTAATAAGTCACAATACATTTTTTTATGGGGGCACGTATTACCTAGTGGCAATTTCTACCAACCAAACAAAAGTCTGAAAATAAACGTGGTATAATAATATTGCATCGTTCTTCACATAGTGTGACTTTTCACACGTTTTTAACGCATTGGTTACGGTGTGCACATATTTGTGCTTTTCAGAAACCTTGTGTTGTGGCGGGCGCATATTTTTGTGCATTTACGTGACCTTCAAGTTCAAATACAAAAAACACGTTTTAAACTTGTAATTTCTTCTGTATTATTGGCTTTGCGGTGTAGCGGATAGGTGTCACTATAATACATACATCATTATGGACTCTTCACTGGTTCAAAACATCAGCAATTATTTCCAAGGAAGAATCGGAAATTAATTTTAAACATAGACGATAGACGGAATTTTTTTTTGTCAAAAAATTAAATAAAATACGAACTTTTTCTTTACTCATTAGCTGATACTTATGACGCAATAGACTCAAGTGGAAAAGCCCCAATATCATTTCAGCGCTTGTTAAACTGTGTTGTTATTACATAATATTATATGAAGTGTATTTGACATTTTTTTTAGTATTGCGATTTGTGGACGAATGTTTTTTTATAAATAATTTGATAAAAGTTTTTTTTTATTGATACGAGCTCGAAGTTGAAATTTGCTGACATAGATCCGGTAGGGGGACTGCGATCTAATCCCGCCCGCCGAGAGTGACAGATTTTTAACAAACATCGCCGTAACTAATGTTAAAAAAAAAATATATATATACATATATATATATTTATTTTAGAAACAATGAGTACATATGGATAAAATGAGTGGTGTCCAAATTACAAGGTCTTATAAAATTATTACAAGGATCGGTAACAATGACATGTCTCTATGTATTATTTAGTAAGTGATTATATACATTTTACCGGGCGGGGTTAGTACAATGTTAGGGAATGACACATGGTAAAGATAAAAAGGTATATGAAAAAAGCGTATAGTGTATAAGTGTATGTATCTGTGTCTGTGTGTTTGTATGTGTGTATGGGTGTGTGAGCGTGTATGTGTACCTATGTGTCTGAACAGCGCAATGTAACGGAGAGTTGTGATTGCGCATCAGGAGGAACGGCTGCGCAGCCAGTTTCATACATAACATTATTTTGGTCTTGAGGCTAAAATACCCATCCAAATAAAGGTATAGTAAATATCTAGTACGGATGGGAAGTATTTTATTTATTTTTGTTTTAAATTAATTTAAAAAAATCAATTTTCATAATTTTAGAGGCAATTTAGTAAATTATTTGCGGGTTGATTGTATTTTTTTTTAAATTTATATATTTGCTATGTAAATATGATTACGTATATAAAAATATAAAAAAAAAACATAAAAAAAAAAATACTTTGAATCGGGTCGATATTTTAAATTACGTTCGGCAAATTTGTGTTCGACCGTAAGTTGGTCGTTTTTAATTTAATTTAAAGTCCACCATAATACTTACTTTAATACATTTTTTAAATTTTTTTATTCTGTAGTACATCATATTTTCAAAGCAGACTTCGTAAAAATATTTTTTTTAATCGCCGTTAGCCCCCAAATAATTGTTTAAGGTGCCTCTAAAATTGGGAAAACTCAATTCCTTTAATGTCCTATGTTTCATAATACAAAACAAAAATAAATAAATTACTTCTAACCCGTACTAGATATTTACTTTACTTTTTGATGAAAAAAATATCATTAGCTTTAGGTGAGTATTTTGACCTCAAATCCAAAATTAAATTTTGTGTGAAACAGGCCGCGCAGCCGTTCCTCTTAATACATATTTTTTAAATGACGGTAGAGAGTCAAAAAACTTGTCGATATTTAGATTGAGACAAAGATTATTCAATGTTTGGAGAACACTCGAAATCGGTCAATTTTGCTGCAGGCTTTGTTTTGTTGTTTAATGTGTAAAATAGTTTGGTGTGGCGAGTACGTTTCGATGGTATGTTAAGGGTAATTTGAAATAGGAGTCAGATCAGGGCAGTCTAATATATTCTTTGAGATTTTATACAAGAATATAGTGTCGGCTACCGTACGCCGTAGTTTCAGAGATTGTTGTATTTGAACCGGAGAAACTTAGTGAATTTATTCTGTATTCGTTCTAAACCATTGACAAGCATGTATTTGGGATTCCAGGTAGGCGATGCACATTCCAGTGTATTTTTGACTAGTGAAAAATAAATCATTTTTAGCGTACGCGAGTTTTTAAAAATGAAAACAGTTAAACAAATTTATTTATTGCGTACCTGTATTTGGACATAGGGCCGTGTTGTAGTGGCAGTGCAACCTATGCGACATTCATACAAATATAATAAAATGGTTATAATTAATTAAAAAGTGTGTATTTACAGAATGCTTAAGACATGATAAACTCATATAATATATATGAACCTCCTGGTATGCGTACGATACAACATACTTTATTTGATCGAGTCAAAAGTGGGCAATCGGCTGTTGGTAATAAACTGTGTTTGCAATTCCAACCGGTAGATGTCAGGGACGGTTACAGATTCGTGGAAAATTGACCGCGGACTTGAAAATTCATGTCATCGTGAAATGGAGCGGTTTTTCAATGAAATTAATATTCCACCATAGAAAAAACTGCTAAACCTGACGAAAATCGCCCATTTGCCAATATTTTTGAGTAAACTTGTGCTCCGGCTATATTATTTTTTACGGTTACATTTTTTTAATGCCCTGAATTTAATGTCTCTGAAACAATTATATTCAAAATACATTTACGCATTCAAAAACCCAGGATAACTTTCCAAATACAAACATGGGTTGATTCATAAGATCTTCATTACAACTTACATTCCACCAACCTACAACTAAAACACCCTTTGGATAAAGAAATTATGCAGTATTTCTCTA
>JAHDVE020012413.1:0-36737 GCA_022606495.2 Halesus radiatus
GGTTAGGTTAGGTTAGGTTAACAAAGTTTTTTATAACTAGATTGTTCTCACGTAAGTGTGAACATCTATAAAAACCCATTATCAATAAAGAAATAAATAAAGATGGCAGAGAAACGCCTAATTTAAAATGGCAGTAAAAGATGCATCTCGCTTCTATTAATCGGGTTAGGTTAGGTTAGGTTAACAAAGTTTTTTATAACTAGATTGTACTCACGTAAGTGTGAACATCTATAAAAACCCATTATTAATAAAGAAATAAATAAAGATAGCGGAGAAACGCCTAATTTAAAATGGCAGTAAAATATGCTTCTCGCTTCTATTAATGGGGTTAGGTTAGGTTAATTTAAAATGGCAGTAAAATATGCTTCTCGCTTCTATTAATGGGGTTAGGAAGAACGCTCTCATTCTAGGGTTAATTGTAAAATTGAGCTTACTTCAGGCACACGGTACGCTCGTTCTATCGGTAGCTTTATCTGTTTACTGCTTCTAATCAATATTAATAATCTAATTCATTCCTTCTAACTACGTCATACAATAACTATTATTATGATTGAGTCGACCCTGCATGGAAGCACTCCATCAAATCAATCTATTTCAAATTACAATAAAAAATATACTGCAAGTATTCGGGTGTTAACTACCCTGTAGCCGGGGAGGAAGGTGCGCATGCTCATGCTGCACAGTAGACACATCTGCTGCGGTACAGAAGATTCCAATTATTCTGTAATTATGTTCTGTTCAAGTTCTATTCACTTATTGGCGGGCCGAATCTATGTATTTTTATTTTACCGTTGTAACAGGGATGGGAAATAAATAACCATTGTCACCGTTTTAAACATTCATTTCAAAGTTTCTTCATTTTCTATAAAATCGTTTTTTTTTACACTTTTTCAAAAAATACTTTGGCTGAGTTGTTTCCAACTCCATGACATTTTGATATCACCATTTAAAATTTTCGACACATGAACAATCCTCTTTGAACGCCGTTTCTCTGCCCGTTACAGCTGTTGATCAAATTCTGATCAGTTAACTAATATCATATTTGCTGAAAATCTTAAACGGACCGAGAAACTGATCTTAATGGGAACCGCTCAATTGTAAAAATGTCGTAAAATGTGAAGGAGTTTTAATCACCCTGACCTAATGTTTTTATAGCTTTAAAGGCTCGCTAACACGGGTGATTTTGTCGCTGCTACTTGAATAGTAGCGACAAAGTCGCTTCGTGTGACTAGGTGCTCAACAACTAATAAACATATCGGCGACTTTATGAGAGCATTTTTTTAAATTCTAGATGCCAGAAACGCGCGAATTTGGCGGTAACGTGACCTAGTCGCCGCTACTTATATTTATTTGGGTACCATAATTGATTTGACATCGAAAGTAACTATCTCTAAACAAAGAAACATTCTTTTGAAAAATTTATTTCATTCCAAACATTTATTTTTTGAAAATGTATCTAAGTAATAAAGTTCTTAAGTAGGTACCTACTTGTGTTTTCCATTTTGAAAATATTCTACACAAACAAACCTTCTTTTGAAAATGTTATCTGTGATATATATATATGGGCTTACCTCAATACAACATGGCGGGTTCAGTGTTTTTAATACTAATTTTAAAACGTAATTAACGTATTAGCGACTTGATTAGAACATTTTTTTAATTCTGGTGGCCAGAAACGCGCGAATTTGGCGGTCGCCGCAACACTGGTCTGACATCTCAAACCGCTAGGCACTAGTCGCTTACTCAAGTTTACATATTTTTATCAGTATAGACTTTATGACATTTCACTAGTTACTCTCTACTCGTAGTTCCAGTTTCCAGTAACTACATGTGACTCTCTACCCAAAATAAGAAATAAAATAAACAGTAAATGAGCGTAAAATATATAGGGTAAAACTAAACATTGAATCTCTCGCCACTGTGGTTATGTAGGTTAAGTAGCCACTTTGAGGTCTGTTCTTTTGAAAATAATTGATTGCATGTTTCTCGCAGATTCTCAACTGTCAATATAAAACATAAAACCAAGAATATTTTTTTGTACAGCAAAAAGACTGCGTACATTTAGTATGCACATGAACAGTAACAAAGATACAAAAATACATTTCAACGTAAAAGATAATCAGAATGACATAAATTAAGAGAAATATTTGCATGTCTTTTGAAACCTTTAAGGTTTATGTTAAAGATATCAAAAGAGAGGTTTTTTAGCAGCACCATACTCCGTGCCATGCTGTGCTGAGCCAACACATCTGTTCTTCCATGTAATTTGAATATCAGATCTTGGTGCCGCCCCTGGCAGTATTCGTTTGGTACAAAGAACTTATAGTACACTTCTATCAAATTATGTATAATTTTATACGTTGTTACTGCAAGGGGCCCACTCCTAGACTGGAGACTTTTTTAGCGCGTCTCGAAGAGCAAATCTTCATGGTGCATACATAAATAGCGGATACTCGCCGTGTATTCTTATATATAATAGATACCTGTGAAATTTTTGTTAATGCAAGACTGCTATTTTTCTGGAACAGTGTTTTTTTTTTCATATTTATTTGGCTACCTTGTGCAAATTGTCACGATCACAAAACTAAAACATCTTGCAAAACTTCAAATCTTTTTGCTAGCATTTGTAAATTGTTGTTATCTTTCTTGATTTGATTTGATGATCAAACGCCATTTTTTTATTTTTTTATTGCGTTATATTTGTTACAGTCTACATGAACAACAGGTTTGCGAAAGATATATTCTTTCCTAATGTAAGCTGTTGCTTGTGTTGTGGGAAATTAGTGCTCGTTAATAATTAAAACAAAAACTGTGTAGTGAAAACAAATACAAATGGAAAATTATTATAGCATGTTAATCATTCCACTCTTCTCGCCATTGCCATAATGAGATGTGGAACGTCATAATATACTTAATTATTACTGTCAGAAAGTAAAGAAGACAACACTCATGGGAAAGAAAAGATTTCGAGACAATAATGGTGAAATCTACGGCGAAGCCGAACTGTTGCTACAATTTAAAAATAAGGAGATTTTATGGGAAACTATCCCTTGCTCGGCGTAATTTTTTTTTCTTGATAAAGTGATGAAGTTGTGAATTGTTGCTTGTCTTTGGGTGCCATAATTGATTTAGCAGCGAAAGTAATGCCTTGTGACGACTATTATTATTTCTAAACAAAGAAACATTAATTTTAAAATTTTATTTCATTCCAAATATTTATTTTTTCAAAAAATATCTAAATAATAGAATTCTTTAATATGGTAGGTACTTACTTGAGTTTAGCATTTTGAAAATATTCTACCCATAAAAACCTTCTTTTGGATATGTAATCTGTGGCTAACCAGAGTGGTATATCCATGGGGTAACCTCAATACGACATAGCGGGTTCAATATTTTTCATACTAATAAAAAAACGTTATAATAACAGTCTTACATATTGGATTTCATTCAAACTACTACCGGCACTGATAAGAACAAACTGTTATTTTCAGTAAAACCGGTAGAGTAATTTTCGAGAAAATCGAGAACATGTTTATTTTCCTTGTGTACGTGGATTGCCGACTTTTGAGGGAGAGATCAATTCAGACGGTTGCTGATGGTTTCATCTCTTCCTCGCATTCAATAAATGCTGGCGTCCCACAAGGATCGGTTCTATCTCCGACATTGTTTTTGTTGCACATCAATGACCTCTTGACATGTGCACCAATCCATTGTTACGCGGATGACAGTACAGTCCATGATTGCTTTTTGTTTGACAAGCCCCCAAAGGGCACACAAACTCCAACGGCTCGGAGGGCTTTGAAACAGAGAATGGACGGTTACCTTGAGAGGGTCTCCTCTTGGGGTAAGAATAACCTCGTCGAATTTAATGTTTCAAAGACCCAATCATGTCTGATTACGTCTAAGAGGGATCGAAATGACAATCTAGTCTCCCTTAATGGAAGCAATCTTCCCAACAAGCCCTCCATTGATATGTTTGGTGTAACCTTAAGTGATCAGCTCAGGTATGGGGGCTCCATCGAAACCCGAGTAAAGTTAGCCTCTCAGAAGCTGGGCGTATTGTACAGAGCCCGCAGATACTTTAATAGTACACAACTGTTGACCCTGTACAAATCGCAAGTGCGCCCCATTGTAGAATTTGGCAGCCACCTCTGGTCGGGAGTCCCAAAATATCTGAAAAAAAACCTTGACTCTGTGCAGAAACGGGCGGTCCGTTTGATAGATTTGCCTATCTTAACAAATGGGTTGCAATCTTTGGAGCACAGACGTCGGGTGGGAATGCTGTCCTTGTTCTACCGGTATTTTAATGGAAGATGCCCCGAGGAACTAGCGTCATTGATCCCTTCGGCACCGGTGCATAGTCGGGAAACACGCCAAACGCGCGCCCAACATTTGCACACGGTTGACATTTGTCACATGAGAACGGGTCGCTTCTACGACTCGCTCTTGTGTTCAACAGCTCGGCTGTGGAATGATCTGTCGGCCTCTGTGTTTCCTCCATCCTATAACATGGGTCTCTTCAAGACCCAAGTTCACTCCTTCCTATCCTCTAAAAGATCCTCCACACAGCATCCCCAAAGATGATATAGGCCTTGAGGGAAATTATTTCCTCTTTGGTCTCCTGTGTGGAGTTACTGTAAAATATATATATATATATATATATATAGAGATGTGAATCTAGGACTTATACATAAATGCAATTTATTATTAATGATTCAAAATTAAGTATACGATATTCACAAAAAGGTTTAAAAAATACTCCTCTCGCTAGTTATACGTACTTGTACATTGATGGTACTCTATTATCAGTAAAGCTATTAGAGTCAAGCAAACATTATACTTGGAAATCACTAAATGTTCCTAGGTTAATACTTAAGAAGTGTTTTTATTATTTAATAAATTCATATCCGAAAGAAAACAACTTGTTGCTTACTAGATAAATAACATCAGCCACCATTTCCGTCCCTTGTTGGCAGGCTCTGTATCGGCAGAGGGTGTTTATTGGCCGTGAGGCGTGGGGGGTGGTTGGGTGGGGTCGGGATGGGGTGGGTTTACGTTGCAGGGGCCGTTTGGTTGAGGGGGGTGGGTGTTCCAATCACTACGGAAGGCTGTGTCTCCGCAGATAGGACAAATCAGGTTATCTAGACCCGACACCAGCGGGCAACAGGTCGCTAATGTTGCCAGACTTGTTACGGTGTGTTTTAGTTTTATTCCCGCGTAAAGGTGGTCAGGGCGAGGAAGTAAATTCACGTCCAATTTATTATCCAAAACTCAGTTGAACCTTACCAATAAACAAGTTAATGGTTGTGCTAACTTGGAGAGTTACGTTGGAGAGTGGTAAGATCATTGACTCAATGGCCACAGGATGCGGAAAAATGGATAGGCTTAAAAATATATATTACCTCTTCAATAAAACCAAAATTATTTCATCCCACCCTTTTAATTAAACTAACTAACCATCACCCCGTTTCCCCGCAGGGCTAGGCAGAGAGGACGGATTGCCAAACAACTCTATCTTGGCATGCACTTCTTGCTTCATTCATATTCATTCAACGTCTCATACATTCTCCTCTGTTATTCCGACTTCTGACAAGTATTTTTTCACTTGATCGTGCCATGTCTTCCTCGGACGTCCTTGGCTTCTTCTTCAATTCACATTCGCGTCATATATTCTCCTTACACTCCTTTCTTCGTTAATTCGCTCTACATGCCCGAACCATCTAAGCGTCCCTTTCTTAATCTTGCTCATTGCGCATACATCAGCCTTGCATTCTTTACAAATCTCAACATCTTTCACACGATCATACATGGTTTTACCACACATTCGTCTCAGAGATCTCATTTCTACAGCATTCAGTCTGCTTCCATCCTTCCTCTGCCAGTTCCATGCCTCACTGCCATACATCACACATGTAAGTATTCCCCCACCTTTCTCTTACCCTTCTCCTTTCCCTCCCCAATTTCTTCAGCCTCACAACATTACTCAATTGGGGATGCCATAGTCTCACTGGCTCCAGACGGTTGGGAGCAGTTGGGACTCTTGTGCGGTATTCATATAAAAAAAAAAAATAGTTTTATATAACCCTGAAGAGGTTAGCATTGCTCACGGAACATATCGGTTTTATTACAACAATAAAGTTGTTAAATCATAGTTTTATTATTTATTTTTAAACATATATATTTTTTCATATTTTAGGTGAAAGATTCTTTCAGTATTGCCCGGTGACTTAATTATTATTAATTTCTATTAATATATTTATTTATTTACGCCTAGAAGGCACATTTTAATACATTTATCATATAATCATGCAAAAGAGGATAATAGTGTAGTACATAAAAAAAATTTTTGAGCAAAAAATAAGTAATTAGGTACGATATAAGTAAGTAGTTACAGCGTAATGAATAACAGTTCCACCTGTGGTTGCATTATAACCGCAGGTTGTACAAAAGAGTATAACAAGTGGCTTAGTACATAATATATTAACATAAGTATAAAATAAGTAAATAGGTAGAGACTATTTAAGTAGCTAGCTACAGCGTAATGGGTGTCTAATAGATTTATAATTATTATGATGTTGTGAAACATGAACAGTTGTAAAGCGTGTTTATAATACAGCAAACCTTTATTACACCCGATTGGGTATTTTATAGAAACATAACATAATAAATACAACAATAAAAAGGTGCACATGAAAAAACTTAATAAATCTTTAGAAACATTCAAATAGACTATTTTTTAGCCCAGACGCAGTGTTGTAATGGTAAACATCAATTGAACCATACTCTTTACCAATATTTTGTATATAAAGATCATGCCTAACATTTATCTTTCCCCAAATAAAATCATCATATTTTAAGTACACAGGTAAAATCAAACATTGTATCTTAATTTGTGATGATTTTAATAGATAATTAACAATAAAATAATTTAAAAAAACTTTTTTTTTAAACTTTTGGTTTCGAAACATGCAGGCAGTTATTTTTTAAATTGTTGTTTAAACAAATAAGTAAATTTCTTCGATAGATGTGTAATTATCTTGGGGCGTCAAACATAATTAATAAGAAGTGCTTTGTTTACACCGCTCTTTTTAATATATAAATACCTACATGTTTTAGAAGCAAGGCTTCCCTCTTTCATTATGCGCTAGCTACACGCGACCAATAGACACAAAGCTAGGATACAAAGTTTGGTTGTGGGGGGGGGGGCTACTAGCTCAAATAATAGAAGCCCATCCTATTAAACTATCCTGTCTTGATACGCTATCTTACTAGCTTCCTCTCTAGCTTACTTGATTAAAAATAAAGCTAGTTCTGTCTACACGTAGCTAGTGTTTCTAGCTTACTAGTTTACTAGCAATAGTTGCTACCCTGGTTTGTTATACTAGCTTCGTGTGCACCGGGCATTGGAAAACATCGATGGAAATGTGTGTAAATGTAATAATTAACATAATGTAAACAACAACACACATTTTTTTATCTTCTAAGAAACAAGAATAGAAAAATTACGCATTTCTGTAGTCATCATCACTTTAAAATAAAACTTTTTGTTTAATCCCATTTTTAAAATCGTCCAGACAGCACTCTTCAATTTGTTAACTGTAGCGCGACAACCTTACGCCACCCTCTACCTCCCTACAGTTCCCCCTTCTCTTCCCTTACCTACAACCCCTACACCACCCCATCATCACACCGAGACCCGGACAAGGTGGCAGCTTTTATTTTTCTCGCAAGCCTTAGTCTACTTCCACGTTCAAAGCTGGCATATTGTTTCTTCTAAAAGTGTTACAACTATCAACACTGACAAAAGCTCGGTTCGTCCAACTATCAAAGTTCGATTTCTTTGCAAATTCAATTAGAAAACTTCGTAACATATAAAGTTTTGTAATATTTCAATTCGATTTTTAAGCTTCAAGAATACTGATAGTTTTAAATACGAATAATATTATGTTCTTTTACAAAAGCTTGGTTGATCTGATTACGAAAGTTTTATTTGGTTGAATTTTCAACGTGTTAATTTGTGAAGTTTTGTAATAATAATAATATATATATACATTGAATAATACAATAAATTCAACTAGATCATTTTTTTTTCATATTTTGATCATGCCTATGCAAAGCGAAAACTCTAACAATATTAATCCGAATAAATTTAAATTCCTAATGCAAATATAATAACAAACACAATGCATTTGTAATACATTTATTTTTTTTATACTTAATATTTAATTTGACTACTAAAAAAGCAGTGCTAGTATTTTTAATTCTTTAAATTCATAAATTTTAGTTCCATCTTTTAAAATGTCATGGAAAATTAACCATATGTAAAAATAAAATTAATAATATAGTATTCTAAAATATATTGTAAGTGAGTAGGTACACTGTCATTTGTCTAGATTTCAACAGATTCTTTTTAAAAATTTTCTCAACACATCCGCTTAGTTACATTTTTGAAAAATTCATGCTCACACATGCGTACGTGCGAATTCACAAAGGAAAATGGTATGTCGTTTGATATTTCAGGGTTTTAGTGTCTTACGATTTCAGAAACGTTTCGATAGCGAAATTACATTTTAACAAAAAAGTGATATTACATAATAAAAATGAAGTATTCGTCATTTTCCGACTACTTGCTATCCGTGAAGGAAAGCAAATATACAGTTCTAGTCATTATTTATCTGGCGTTCTTCCTCGACAACATGCTGCTCACAGTTGTGGGTAAGTAAATTTATGTCTTAACTGTAAATCAGTAATCTGTTTGTGTCAAAAGGTCTGAAGAAACAAAAGCTTGCGAATGGTGAGGTCTGGCGTGGTGGAATTTGCGCATATTTATTTTAACTGATTTTTTTCTATGCCAACCCAATTATGTTCATCTCGTAATGACCATAATATCAGTTTGGTAAAAAAGACATTGTGGTATAAGAAAATATATTATATTGTTGAAACTCGGGCGAGGCCGGGTCACTACCCGGCTTACTTCCAGAAAGCCCTCTGTTTGTAAATTTTCCCGTTTGCCTAATATTACACTCATCAATTTGACTGTTATTAGATTTTTTATTGGAAAACGTCAGGTTTTTATAGATGTTTAATGTACTCGTAAATGTCGTTCGTCTGTTATTTTAAGTTAAGCAAGTTTGTTTTTTTTATATGAATACCACACAAGAGTCCCAACTGCTCCCAACCGTCTGGAGCCAGTGAGACTATGGCATCCCCAATTGAGAAATGTTGTGAGGCTAAATGTATTGTGGAGGGGAAGGAGAAGGGGGAGAGGAAGGTGGGGAAATACCTGGCTATTCAGATCTGGTCACCAAACACGGCTAAAAGCCATTTCAAGCAACGTTTCAATTGAATGGTAGTCTTTAACCGGGGCGATACTGAGAGTATCTTCCACTCTGGAACGTGCACAATTTTTTTTTTTTTACATTAATACCGCACAAGAGTCCCAACTGCTCCCAACCGTCTGGAGCCAGTGAGAATATGGCATTCCCAATTGGGGAATGTTGTGAGGCTGAAGGTATTGGGGAGGGGAAGGAGAAGGGGGAAGGGGAAGGGGGAGGTGGGGAAATACCTGGCTATTCAGATCTGGTCACCAAACACGGCTAAAAGCCATTTCAAGCAACGTTTCAATTCTGAATGGTGGTCTTTCACCAGGGCGATACTGAGAGTATCTTCCACTCTGGAACGTGCGCAAATATACTATATATTATTTTTAAATTAATTAATTGTGAAACAACACAAATTAATTAAATAAAATTTACTTGCGCACGCCGGGAGTAGTCGAGAGCCTTACCCCTCGACCATGGAGGCCGTCAAACAATAATGTTGTCATTTAACTTTGGTTTTCGCATAAACGCGTCACTGGTGACCTTGAAAATTAACAATACCAGATTATATTAATAAATTAATAATAATTACTTTGTTTACACCACAGTTTTTAATATTTAAATATCTACGTATTTCAAAAACAAAGTTCCCCTCATCAGGATAAATAATACACTAAAAATAATGATAATAAGCAAATAAGAACAACTTAAAAACATAAACAAATATTAGCAATAAGTGGTGAAAGTAGGTAAGTAATTATTAAAAAATAATTGATAAACTTAAAAAAAAATATTAAATATTAAATGTGAATTAAATTTTTTATAAAGAAATTTCTACTGTGAAAATAGGAAGGCATACAAAATTATTATTAAAATTTATATTAATAATATTATAAATACAGTTATTAGCTGAAAATAATTGAAGAGGTAAATATTAAAAAAATATATATATTATTAATAACATTTAATTGACTATAAACACTTTTTCTAATTTCATCACTATAATTTAATTTTTATGTCTAATAAAGATTTTTTATGAAAAATAAAAATAATTTCTTTTCAAATTTCTAATGTAAATATACTTAATATTTAATATATATTTTTTACAATTATTTTTAGATTTTTAATTGATTACTTAGTTACTTTCATCACTAATTGTTAATTTTTATTTATGTTCGTAATTTGCTCTATTTACTTATAATTTGCCTATACCGTAAACCGGGGTTACTTTGCATCTTACGGGGGAACTTTGCCTCAAAAATAAAAAAAAAGTTTCTAATACATTTGTAGTCATTGGTATTAATTATAACGATTTGTTTCCATAACAATTTAACATGTGTTACTAACCACTATCATGTGATGCTATTTTAAATTCATAATAACATTTAAGTATTGAGTTATCGAAAGTCTGGAGAAGTTTTGTTTTTTTTTTCAAATTTTTTGAATAACTCAATCTGTTCGACTGTGTATATAAACTAAAGGTCAGTAAAGTGGTTTCTTATGGTAAATTTCATTACGTATTTGGACATTTTTTTCCAATTTCCATTGTTAATATTTTTATCGAATTATTGCTCGAAGTTCAAACGTTTTTATTAAATTTGGGGTAACATTGCATCTGATGCAATGTTACCCCTTTTTTGTTTTATTTGTGAACTGTATAATATGCTATTTTCAATCAATTTTTCTTTTGAGATATGGGTTGAATATACAAGAGGAAGGTTGGAAGTCGACGCTATTCAGATTATACCATGAAACAGCTGCGGGAATACTTGAATTCGACAAAAAAAATAGATTAATGGTAAAGGAAAGCTTCTGTTCAGTATGCAATTCCTTTCAGGACTAATAAATTGAAGAAAAAACAATATTTACGGATCTAGAAGAATCAAAGTTTACAACATACATTGATGCAATGAGTGACAGTGGGTTTCCACTAATGAAATGAGATATACGCCGCGTAAACTTCAATAAAAATTTAAAAAGTGATTTTGAAAAATGTGGTATTTTCCCATGTTCAGTAGAGCCATGGCTTGATCTAATCTCACAAGGAAAAGTCAATGAAAATGTTCTTCACTCCGCATTTTTAAGAGTTCTTAAAGAAACTAGAGAAACATCTGTTAGTGAACAAAATCGTCAGAAGTTAATATGCGTAAAATTACAAATAATCAGACCAAGGATGTACAAAACATAAAATTACAAATAATTAGACCAAGGATGTACAAAACATAAAATTACAAATAATTAGACCAAGGATGTACAAAACATAAAATTACAAATAATTAGACCAAGGATGTACAAAACATAAAATTACAAAAACTCAATGATACATAATACAATAGAAACAAGAGACACAAAGAGAGACATAAGTGATACATAATGTCGAGCCATGATCGCCAGAAGATCGTAACCGACAATTTGGCTCAAATAGCGTTTTTTTTATCGAAAGGGTCCAAAACAGCTAGAGGCATCGCCTCAATATTTGAGAATTATAAATTATCACGGGCAAAATGGATTTTATGCACCTATACACTTCATCATATATTGTAGTAATTTTTAGTTTAGGAAAAACATCGTACGGATTGTAGCGTCTCAACCCGTAGGTTGCTAAAATGTAACGTTGAGGCGCCAAAACGTAACGTGCTAACCCAAGGGTCGCTAAAAATACAACGTAATCAAACATAACCCTACTATGTTTAGATGCTCGACTCTTATCTCACTATTCGTAGGTGGGATCGATGTATGCAGCTCGGGAAGCGGAATGTATTTAAGATACAGAAATGAAACCCTGTTGTTTATAAATCATGAGGTTTAATTGATACACAAAGTGTAACGTTGTCGTTACCTTACAAAATAGAGAGGAAGATTAGTACTACAACGAAATATATATAATTAATTAGGATGGCTCTTGTAGATGGCATCTCGACTTCTACACCAGGGAGGTCCACGCTTGTCCCGATGATTGCAGATTCCTCAATACGCCATCCGCGAGATCTGGGACATCTCACGGCCGCGCCATCCGCCACAGCAAACCTCATCCGTGGAATCCAGTAAATACAAGAAGATGGTACCTTTCGCTCCGACGTTATTTCTCGGTCATCATTGGCATGGTTACATTTCTAATCCAGCGCTCCTGCACGCGCAGATGGATTATTGTCCCTCCAAGTCACCATCCATAATTAGTTTGACTTCATACCCACGTCGGGTATATGGTTGTTGAAAACGCTCGTTGGCGCAGATGTATAATACAGCACAATTAAAAAACATAACACTCCTTCCCAAAAACTCCCGGCTCTGTCCGCCGTTTCAAGTCACGTCTGAGGCCATCTTGTCTTCGCTCTCCTCACAAAACTACCGGCACTGTCCGCCGTGTCAAATCACCTCTGAGGCCATCTTGTCTTCCTCTCCCTTCCATCCGTCGGATGTCTCCCTTAGATATTTCCTCGAATCTCTTCCGTAGACAATATAAGTGATGGCTTTATAAGCGGGGTCAGTATTGTATTTAGACCAGCATGGAGAAAATAGAAGCGTTGAAAAAATGCGTAGAAAAATTGCTACCTATTCCATCACCCTATTGGTGAAATAAAAGCACAAAAAAACATCTTTCTTTAGAATAAATGTTTCCAATTTACGCGGGCTCCACTTTAAATATTTCAACAGGACTGGTAATGGAATATTAATTCTAACACCTAAAGTTTTTAAGGATGTTTTCAAAAAAAGAATTCAATGTTGGTTTCGATCTTTCTAAGAAAGATAAGTGTAGGTACTTTATGTGAAAAAAATAAAAATATGATGGGAGAGAAGAAGGTTTTGGCGACAGAATCTGTCAATTACAAAAATCACATAGCTGATAAAGATAAAAGCAAGGAAAACATTGTGCCTCAAAAAATGTGTAGTTAAATAATGATGTATGATGAATATTCATATTTTAGGTTAGTTTTGTATGATGTGCAAAACATCGCAAGCGACAAAGATTTAATACATTTATCGCTAAAAATAGCCAGACTAAACAACGTAACCGCTATTTATCCCCGAAGCAGTGCAAAATTTAACGATTTTCGTAAAGTAAGGTTGATAGTATCAATAAAATAAACATTCGCTATAAAGTTCGGAACTCGCATATTCCATAAAAAAAGAGAAGAAAAAATCGTTTCCTCTAAAATTTCGTTTTTGTCGGTTACAGTCTTTTGGCGATCATGGCTCGATATAATTAGCCCTTTTTTTAATGTACATTGGGGTCATAAAAAATAAGAATTACCAAAAAAAAAATACCAAACCTTAAAAAATGTTTAAAGTTCCAAATCTCCTACTTACGAACCCCTTTTCGAATATGTCTTATTGTTCATGGTGGCAAATTAAGTTTTTTAGAATATGACCTTAAAACATTTTAATAATTATGCCTGAGTTTTACATAATAAAACAAAACAATTTTTTGCGTAAATCGAAACATGCGGTCGGTGTTAAGCGGGAATTTCAACCTTATTGCCTCCTACATAAGGAGTGAATTTTAGGAAGTGGGTCGCCTTAAGGCCCTGTAAAGGGGTGGAATTGGTTGACAGTCCTTGAATGGTTTACATATTCTATGAATAAATTCCATCATTTTGAATGATTTACTTTTTTTAAGGGTAACTTTTTATGTAGATGTTGGGTGAGAATGGAAGGGTCGTCGGCTATTGATTTTCTTCGAACTCGTCTCGTGTTGAAGGGAACCATAGAAGCCTTATCAATTAGAAGACGGCTTGTCCTCGATTTATTTTCGAATCATGTTCCGATTCGTTCATTTGACAGATGGCGAAAATTGAAATATTTAAAAAAAAAAAATTAAAACTCAAGTCCTTCGAGAACCTTATAAAAATACAATGTATTATTGTAACACTAGCATATGCAGCATTTTTTTTTAAATTCTTGGAGGACTTGAGCATTATACTAACAATATCAATTTATGCAATTTCATATTCCGATTGTACACCCGCCAACAAACAATTCATCTCAATATTTAAAAGCATTAAGTGCTGAAAGTGTTTTTTATTTCTTATAAAATGTTTAAATTAGCGCCATCTATGAGCGCGTTTCACGTTTCGTTTACCCCAACAAATTCAACGTGTATTCTCATAATGTGTTAAAAAAATATAAATTATATCATGATATTGTTTTTATTCGAAATTTATCATTTTGAGGTGATTCAGCGCCCTTGAGGTGATTTTTCACAAAAACGGCGCTATACAAATCATCCAATTATTATTATTATTATTATTTAAGCCAAATGTTTCAAATTACGAATGTACTTCTAATTTACA
Source organism: Halesus radiatus (assembly GCA_022606495.2). Taxonomy (NCBI): domain Eukaryota; kingdom Metazoa; phylum Arthropoda; class Insecta; order Trichoptera; family Limnephilidae; genus Halesus; species Halesus radiatus. The sequence continues at coordinate 14,612 of JAHDVE020012413.1, forward strand.
TCAATACTTACATTTTATTAATTAATTGTTTAGTTAAAATTTACTTATTGAAGCATAAATAAATAAAAATAAGTATAAATGAATTAAAAATTACTTTGTATTCACCACTTTATTAAATATATCAACACATTTCGAAAGCGATGCTTTTCTCATCGGGAATATTTAGAATACTAATATAAAACATTTCCATATAAAATATATATTTTTAAAATTTATACGGTGTTTGTTTGTCTGTGGAACATGGGAATGTTGCATGTAGAAGTGCAAAGGTATATTAACCTAATATATTACTACAGTAGCCAATTTATTTATATATCTTTTTAGTTCCAATCATACCCGACTTTCTACACAACACCAACATAAAGCTCCTTCCCAAATCTGCCTTCTACGACAACATCGAAAACCTTTGGATCGACACTGAAAAGACGCCGCTCTCTGAACTCACAACCACGGAATATCCAATCCTAAACATATCAACAATCCAAAATCAATACGACTACAGAACACCAAATCGAAAAACTACCACAATTGAAGGAAATGTGCTAAAACCTCTAGAATCTGTTTACAAAACTTCGAAAGCAGGAAACAACTTTGAAGAAACACCATTAAAAAATCAGCAAAGTTTATACAAAACTTACAAAGGAACCCGCACCGTAGAAGAAAAAGTTTTAAAATTTCAACCAATTCAAAATTCTCTCGGTATCAGAGTGTTGGGAAGTAAAGAAGATCTTGAAAAGGATAATGAAGAGATTGAAAGGGAAAATGGTCCAGTGGGAGTTCTTCTTTCTTCTAAGGCCCTTGTTCAGCTGTTTCTGAATCCAGTCGTTGGAATTTGGACTACGAAAATTGGATATAAAGTTCCTATTTTCTTTGGAAGCGTGAATTTACTGCTGGCTTCATTGTGTACGTATTTTTCTTACAAAAAATAGTAGAATAAAAATGAAAATAAATAAGCATATTTCGACCCTTTACAATAACAAGGTTCCATCTGCCACAGCAATGTCATGCGATTATGTGCTCTATAGAAGGTAACTTTAACAGATGGAACCTTGTTATTCCAAGGGGTTGATTTGAAAAAAACCATTTACAAACCATCGTTGGTACGGAGATCATCTGCATAGCCTCCATGAGCACTCCGGCAACATATTCACAAATGTGTCCACCATGTTTGACCTGAATTCTTAAGACAGTTGTCATTGGGTGTTTTAATATGTCTCCCGATTCCACAAACTAGCTCCCCGGATATCTGATATTGTTCTTCTCATCAAATTATCAATTTAACATTTAAATTACTTACCTTACTCTTGACCGACACTTTAACTTATAATAACTTACATGACATCTTTTGAAGATAATCATTTTTAGAATGACAGTACTTAAATGAAACTGTGTAAAAGTAACCTGTTAATGATTTTAGTATTTGCATATGGAGAGTCTTACATGTCCATGCTCATGGCTCGATCTATCCAAGGAGTCTCATCGGCCTGTATCGGAGTGTCGGGAATGTGTCTGGCAGCATCAACCTTCAGAACTGACTCTGGACAGAGGTACAAAATTTTTAATATTTCTAGAATTTAAAATGGTAGATCTCAGTATTTCATATTTCTTACAAGAGCTGTACCTGGCTTTCCTTCTTTTCTAACGATGATTTAAGATGTTTATACTTAAGTACCTACTCATATTGTTTTCATTGTGGTTGATAGATCCCGAGCAATGGGAATTCTTCTGGGTGGTGGTGCATTAGGAGTTACTACCGGATATCCAATCGGAGGATTTCTCTATGAGTTCGTCGGGAAAACTGCACCATTCTTCATCATTGCAGTTCTCGTATCCCTTACACTGGGTAAGTTATTGTTAATGCACAGGTGTTTAGTTTATTTCCTAGCTATATTACATCACAACAACCATAATATTTAATCGTAATGTCGACTCCTTGGAATAACAAGGTTCCATCTAACACAGCAATGTCTCTTGTGACACCTTACAAGAGCCCTCCTGTATGTACAGAGCACGTACAGGGGAACTATATCGCTACCCGGTTGGGCAACGTTGTGAGGCGAGTTAAGGAGGGGGCTGTTGGAAGGGATTTGTTAATACATTCTTTGAAGAGGCCCGGATTAAATGTTGGAGGAAAGACAGATGCAGGTAGCTCGTTCCACACACAAGCCGATTTACACAAAAACGAGTCTGCGAAACGACCCATTCTCATGAAGCCAACAACAACTGTGAATGGTTGTTCCGCTCGTGTCCGTCAAGTTTCACTCACATGCACCGGCGTGGAGTGGATCAATGCTTCTAGCTCCTTCGAGCAGGCTCCATTGAAATATCTGTAGAACAGACTCAGCATACCTACATTGCGTCTGTGCATCAGAGATGTCAGTCGATCTGTTAACAATGGATTATATTAATATCAGACGAACCGTCCTCCTTTGCAGAGAATCAAGCAGGTTTATCAAGCATTTGGGAGCTCCAGCCCAGAGGTGACTTCTAAATTCAATTGTTGAACGTACTTGAGATTTGAATAGAATTAGCAGTCGATCACTATTGAAGAATCTGCTAACCCTATATACAAGACGATCAGTTTCTTGGAAGCCAGATGTACTCGGGCTTCTATAGACCCCAATACTTGAGCTGGTCTGAAACACTCACCCCAAGCATTTCAGAGGCTCTAGAGAGATCTACTTTAGAGTTCTCATTACCGTATAACATTATCGTGTCAATTGGATTCCAATGTCCTTGTTATTCCAAGGAGTCGACAATGCGTCAATTAGCAGATTTTTTCCAAATATTTTATTTTCTCATTTTCATTTTTTCAGTTTTGCAGATCATGTTTTTGGACTTCAGCACTTCGTATGAGGTATTAAAAAAATATTATAATCAATTTTCATAACATTTTAGAGTAAAACGAACTTTACAATGTCGTTTTTCCACTATCCTATTTATTTGATTATTGCTTACAGGCGATAGAATCCGAAACCAACACAGTTTGGTGGCCGCTGCTGTCAGATGGAGTCATCATAGTGGTAACTGGGGCCATCTTCATATCCACTTCCGCCATGGCCATCCTGGAGCCGTGCCTGCCTATTTGGCTGATGACTCACTTAAAACCAGAGGTGAGGGTAGGTCAAGACAGTAAAATCCGACAAAAACTTTTTTTTAATTACTCCACGCAGGTCATCGTTGAAAATGCTCTAAAGAGTCATTGAAAATAAAAGGAAGTTATGAAATTAGTTCCTTGTTAGATCCATGTTATAAGAGGGGGGAAACACGAAAACTTGCAAGTCGTTCCGCAGTCGAGTTATACAGCACAACAATAAGCCGAAAAACTGACCCGTTTCAGGTATAAAATAAAAGCTATTAGGAATTATAATCAAATACCTTTAAATATAATATGATAAATATCTCCAGCTCCTAACATTTACCATAAATTGAGATAGCAACATGCTACACCAGCGACCCTAGTGGTGCAAGTTGGCGGAATTGGGTTTTTCCATACATTTTAATAAATTTTTTGTGAAATATGTTTATAATGAATTATAGAAAAAATAAATATTAATTAACCTACATATGACTTTACTGCTTTCTTACTCATGTATATATATTTTTAAAGAGGCTATTAGGATTCTATTAACAGCCTGACTAAATTGTATAGAAAGAGAATAAAATATTTATCACAATAACAATACAGTCCGGAAGTGCCTTAGCCTGGGCCGCTATAGGTGCTAGTGTAGAATGTTGCCAGTATTTTGACGTCTATAATATTTGATTACACGCGCAGCTTTGTTAAAATACTGGCAACATGCTGCACTAACACCTCTAGCGGCCCAGGCTACAGTGATTATACAGGATTGTACTGCTATTATAAAAAATATTTTATTTTCTTTCTAAACAATTTAGACAGTACGCGAGGGGCGACTTTAACTGTTAATACAATCATAATAGCCTCTTTTAAAAACATGTATATTAGAAAAAAAGGAGTAAAGTCTTATGTAGGTCACCTAATATTAATTTTTTAGTTTTCGATTTCTATAATTTATTAAGAATATATTTCACAGAAAATGTATGAAAAAAGGTATGGCCGCTAGAGGGCGCTAGTGTAGCATGTAGCCATCAAATGTCAGAACCTGGAGGTATTGTTATTTTAGAGTACTTGGTATACCACTACTTGGGTACAGGTTTGGACTTTGGAGTATCTTCTATTTGTTGATCAATGAAGCCAGTTCTTCGGAGCGACTTTCATTGAAAGAACGGTCAAACAAACAACTCATCTAAACAAGTTTTGACCCATCATCGTATCAATACAATTGTTTTAATATCTTTTCAGAAATGGCAGGTGGGCACCGTATTTATCCCCGACAGCCTGGGGTATTTGCTGGGAACGAATCTGTTTGGTGCAGTGGCCATTAAAGTGGGGCAGTGGAAGGTGTCGGTGATTGCTCTGCTTACCATTGGAATAGCTGCGCTTATTGTAAGTAGAGATTTCATAATTTGTTTCTCTTACTACAGTGATTTACAATGCTTCACTTCCAAAATATAAAAATCCGGATGGCCAAGGACTTACGTAACCTCTCCCTCTTTCTCATAAATGACGCATGTAAATAACAGAACTAGAGTTTATAGCTCCTATGATTAAATTGAACAAACCATAAACATTTCTCCATTCGAAAAGCATAGAAAGACTTTAATCTCATTTGAATTTTCAAAATAATTAATTGTATTATTTACTCACCTTTTTATTGCAACTCATCCAGTTCAACATTCTTTTGCCGTGGACTCAGAAACCATTAATTCATTTTCCTCAATCAATTCTCTACTAATTATGGATACCAATCTCCACTGTCCAGAATGTCGAAACTTGTAGCCAGGGCATTGAAATTTTTGGTAACAGTTTAAACGATTTTTGTCTAGCTTTACGAAATTAAACCTCAAAGATTGTCATTTAGAGTGTCTAAAATAATGGACTCTACCAAAACCTCATCCAGGCTTTGACCTAAATGTTCTCTCAAATGTATATTTTTGTCCTATTTTTTTCATTGCTTCATTCATGTATTTTTTATGTGCTGTTATTTTTCTGTAGCTCTTATTTATTTCATTTTGTGTTATGTACTTAGTGTAAATGGACAGTGGCTTGTCAATAAACAATAAAAAAATATTAAATAACGGAGCTCTTAGCGACAGGACCACACCCACATGGCCCTGCTTAATGCAAATCTCATTCCCAGCGTGCCTTTTGCTCCAATAACACTCTTTGAAAGGTTTAGAGTTTTGAAGAAGATTTGAATCCTCCATTTAAATCCAAGGTAATTTCTAGATTCCGACAGCCACATCCCTCGGCCAACTTCTACTCCCACACTTTGGTCTAGGGCTGGGCATCGGGGCCCTCGATGCAGCCCTAGTTCCCCTACTGGCCACATTGGTGGAATCCAGACACGGTGCTTGCTACGGGGCCGTATTCTCCCTTCAGCAAACTGCAGTCAGCCTAGCTTACTCTGTTGGTGAGTGCCGTTGCATGTTTACAGTTTCTTTTATTTATACCTTCTTATAATTTCAGCATTGTCTTTCTCTTCTGTTTATTTGTTGAAGCAGAAAGTTTCCAATTAATGTCCTGGTCGCTCCAATATGTAACAATTTAATGTGTTAAGACTTAACTACGTATGTTCATTATAGTTATTTCCGAAAAATATTAAATAATATGTATTTGTCCTACCTACGTAAGTTAAAGCGGGTACCAATTTTTTCTGTTACTTTTAGCTCCCTTGGCAGGTGGAGCCCTAGCACGAGGAATCGGCTTTGCTTGGACCCTGCGAGGGTTGGGACTCTTAAACGCGCTTTACAGCCCACTACTTGCAGCCCTAGCCTGGAAACTCAACTCTTCCATTCAGGTACTTACCATTAAAACTGCGATGCACAACCGTTTTAGCCACAGGGCCAAATTACCCAATGTCAATTTGTTCACAGGCCGCAACCCGTAGGGTACATAGAAATGAACATGGTTAATTTTGTAGTCAGATGTTGTCGCAAACCTATAAAATGTTAACTTTTTAATACATGTATTGTGTAAAGCACAAACAAAGCGCTGCAAATTTTTCAAATATTATTTAGCCAAGTGGGCCGTAGGAAAAGGCTCGCGGGCTGCACATAATGGGCTCATGGGCCACAGGTTGTGCATCACTACATTAAAATAAGTCCTAAATTTAATATCTCATTTAAACATCTTACAGCTGCCGTGATAATGAATATCTATCTGAAACGTTGACTCAAAGCAACATAATTCTGTTGTCATGAAAATCTGTAAAAATAATTATTTTGTAAAAGGGTATGATAGCTTCATCGTAACCCCTTTCTCTTCTTTGTAACAAATGAGAGTTTACAATAAATCATAATCCTTAATTAATCAAACTCTTGACATAAGATTTAATAAATTGAGAGAAAATTTGATATTTTGTCACGGGACATCTTTGTTCCTACAACGAAGTATGTATGAATATAAATTAAGCTATCCACATACAGTATTCCATCCCCTCTGACCATCCCAGAGAAATAAGGTGATAGTTTAAATTCAAATGCATATTATAATGTTTTTTATTTATTTATTTATGTACGTATATATGAACATTTGTTATCAGATGAAGTATTGCCTATCTCACTAGGTATGAAACGCCTGTATTGAGATGGCAACTCACAGGTGTGGTTATTCAGCTAGGATAATTTATATGACAAATATACATATTAATAAATTACAATTTAATAATTTTTTTCAAAAGTATACTAATTTAAAGCGATAAAAGAATTTAGAAGCTGACAGGTTTATTAGAGGTGATCAATGATCTTACTTTTAAAGGAACCTTTGTTTTGCGTACTTCTATGCATACTTAAATAATTTGTTATTTTTCATTTATTATTCAGAGTTCAAGGCTTCTGGACTCCCACAGCAGTGATTGTGAGAACCTGAACCAAGCCATCAGTATGGCTACCTACGGAACGGCTTATGAATGAATTACTTTAATTAATTAATGTTATTGAATATTGTGCTGTGTGGTGGTTGTTCATATTAATCATTATCTTCTGTATAATCTTTATAACCTAGGTACTATCAAATCTTTATGAATTTACATGTTGACCAAAGGACCAAAGGTTAGACAAAACAAAATTAAAAAATTAATTAGTTATTTCGGTTCACAAAAAAAATATGTACTTTTATGGATGTATTATTATACAATTATACTTAAATAAAAGTTAAACGTAATAAAATGGCGTTTCTTTATTTAAGCTCAACCAGGCTGTTACAAGATGGGTGGTGTTTATGTTTTCTGTATTCATCTCTACGGCATGGAAACTTGATGTACTAATGATCATCACTCATTGGCATATCGGCTGCAGCTCACAGCCAGGGCAGTCTTCAGGCTTGAAGAGGGTACAAGACATCCCCGGAGGGCAGTAGTGGTCTCGACACAGATCAGTTAAGTCGTAGCAGGCTCGATAAGCTAAAATAAGCCATTATAATAATATATAAGTGACAAAAGAATGATAAACAGAATATTTACATAGTTCCAGCTTTACAAACATTAGGATAGAAGAGGTAAAGTATAATTTTTTTAACCAATGGGTTAAGGTTTTTTACAAAAGATGGCAGTGGTGTACATATTGCAAAACACCTTCTATTTGTACAGATCTTCAGTTGGAAGCATGTTAACGGTATCGCTACTGTAGTATGAAAGTAGGTACCGTATGTAATTTTGAAACTTAAATTTTTTTTTAAATGTGAATAATGCACAAGAGTCCCTATTGCTCCCATCCGTCTAGAACCAGTGAGACTAAGGCATTCCCAATTAGGGAAAGTTGTGAGGCTGAAGGTATTGGGGAGGGGAAGAAGGGGAAGAGGAAGGTGGGGAAATACCTGGCTATTCAGATCTGGTCACCAAACATGACTAAAAGCCATTTCAAGCAATGTTTCAATTCTGAATTCTGGGCTATACCGAGAGTATCTTCCACTCTGGAACGTGCGCGAACATACTATATATTATTTTTAAATTAATTAATTGTGAAACAGCACAAATTAATTAAATAAAATTTACTTGCGCATGTCGGGATTTGAACCCGCGACCTTCGGATTCGTAGTCGAAAAACTTACCACTCGACCATGGAGGCCGTCGATGCCAGGATTTGAACCCGCGACATCTGTATTCACAGTTGAGGGCCTTACCTCTCAACCACGGAGGCCATGTAGTATGTTGATTCGAAAGTTCCTTTTGCTTCCACAGATAATTTTGTAAATCTGTTAATTCGTGGCATAATTTGGAAGCACCGTCATTACATGAATAATATTTTTACCAATCATATATTAAATGTGGTATGGGTATTGGAATCATAGAGAAATTAATATATGTACATATATCCATTAGAGCAGTTATGGTGTCAAGGCGTTTTCACTTTTGTAGCACAAACGTCAAAAGAATACTGCTCAACGCATTCTGAACATCTGTATATACGTCAGAACTTTGGGTAGATTACAGTGCATCCCAATGGCATAGACTAAAAGTCACCTACAATAATGCATATCGCCAACTATTCCGTCTACCAAGATTCTGCAGTGCTACGAAAATGTTCCTGGAGGAACGAGTGCAATCTTTCAGGGAACTTCACCACCGTATGGGAAGTTTATGGTGGAGAGTACGCCAGTCCAAGAATACCATCATTACTGCCACGGCTGCCTTGATGGAGTCTCCCCTGATGGCCGTTTGGAGACAGGAGACCGTCAAATATCTTCCATAAACGTCTTTCATTTTCTATTAATTAATATTTTAACATAATTTATTTTTTTTACGGTCTCTCCACACAGAGACTCTGAAGGAAATAATTTCCCTCAAGGCCAATATCATCTTAAGGGGTGAAATTGGGTCTTGAAGAGATCCATGTTGTAGGATGTAGAAAAGATATAGAGGTACATTTATAACTAGTTGTTGCTTTCAATGGAAACTAGGATGAATTAATTTTGAACTGAAATGTATTGATCTAGAAATTTTAGTAAAAGAAAAACGATTTCAGAATTAGGTCTTTTGTCATTCCGAAGTGTATAGACACTAGAATAATAATTTAATTAATAATAATAATTCTCAAATACATATCACATAAATAACGTTGCTTTATTGAACACAGCTTCAACCAAAGACTTGGGCGTGAAATTTGACTTGTGACTTTATTTCAGTAAACATATAGATACTATTTCAAAAAGTGCATCACAAATATTAGGATTAATTCTAAGAATCACAAATTGCTTTAAAAGAGCAGAATTAACAACAACATTATATAAATCGATTGTGCTAAGTATTTTGGAATATGCATCCACTATTTGGTCTTCTAATTACGAGATTCATAATTACGGAATCAAATCCATACAAAGAAAATGAACCCGTGTGATTGCATATCGTGAAGGTTTATCTGATCAATTTGGAATGTATAATGATTGAATTTCGCACTATAAGCTACAATCTCTGTCAGTCAGACGTAAACTTTCCGATGTATTCCTTTTATACAAAATTATACATGCATCAATTGATACACCAAACATTTTATCACAAATCAACATTAATACACCAACAAGAAAATCAAGAAGAACGATAAAAGACAAATACGGGATATTTCTGTCCTTTACAGCAGACATTAAGAAATTACAATACTTTACACTGCTCTAACAATGAAATGGACATTTTTAATGACACAATTAATCAATTTAAAAAAAAAGTTTTACCATTAATACCAAAGTGATGATGTGATGATGCCCTTTATTAAGAGGAATGGCTGCGCGGCCTATTTCATACAAAACTTAATTATGGATTAGAGGCCAAATACCCACCCAAATTTAATGAGATATTTTTAATCAAAAGGTATAGTAAATATCTAGTAAGTATTAAAAGTATTTTATTGATTTTTGTATTCATTTAGAAAATATAAGCCACAAAAATGACAATTTATTCATATTTTTAGGAGGCAACTTTGGCAAATATTAGCGACTAAATGGATACTATTTTTGAAAAAAAATGTCTCTAACCTACCTCGGGAATATGATGAAGTATACAATGAAATTTTAATGACTGCTGAAAATAATTCAATTTGCGTCAAAATTTTACATTTAGTTAGCGACAAATTCAAGTGTATTTTTAACTACTTTTTTGTTTGCGTCGGGCTCACACTTTGTCAGCCTTTTTATGATAGAAAGAGACACACGGCTGTCAATTGAATTCTGAAATCGCAGAAGCCCAAGCGAATGCGTTTGTCTTAAGTACCAAAACCGTGTACCATCAGCATAGGTGGACAATTAGGAGTTAGTTTATACACCTACTTTATGATATGTTTTCGACCTTTCAGTTCTTTTTCATTCTTATTATCATTTTTGCGAGATAATGCTTACTGTTTTTTATCGTACTTATTAATTATTATTTCTATGTAAACATTCATGCATGTAAGTTTTGAGGATATTGCCTGTTTTATGTAATAAAATAAAATAGAAGAAAACTCTGTTCTGTTAACTAAAAAAAAGTTTCATAAGTAACTTACTATCAATGCACACTCCTCCAATACAACATCCGCCACAGCATTGCCCAGTATCTGCACACTAGAAAATAATACAATCTAAAAATAACAACGAAGAATAAATTCATACAACAGGTTACACAACACGATTGAATTAGTTACATTACGCATAGAAACATATCCTATATTCCCACAACAATATTCTAAGAATTCTTGACTAAACACATTAATATGCAGCTTGACATACTTCGAAGTTGACAGCGTTGCTATGATACTATAGGTTTTGTGGATACAGAAAGTATGTGGAATTATAATTTGTTTTTTCGTTCATTAGTTCTTCCTTTGGCCGAATGCAAAGTTAAGTGTGACAATACGTACAACAAAGTGAGAAAGATAATACGATATCTGTAAGAATATTAAGTATCTATAAAATACATTATAAGTTAGGTATTAAAAGATTGTTAATGAAACACCTTAACCTTTGGAATACCGAGCTCCCGTGGTCTTACATTTCTGTAGTTTGCCGAGGTTAAAATTTTGTGTGCAACCCGTCGTGCACTGGCTGATTCTATTTTCGTAATAACTTACTTGTTTTTTCAAAATGATGTCTTTATAAATTGTTTCGTCTTACCAGGAAATGTATTTAGATATCTAAAAAAAATCTATATTTCAATCTTAAGTAGTTTCCCCAGAATAGCTACTTATATTCTACATATATACAAAAAGAAAGTATGTTTTCACGTTGGCCATCTGATAAGTTGGCATTCAACGGATACAAATTTTGCACGTCCAATGGGCAATCTCAGCATACTAGTAGTTAAGCAACATTTCTTTTAGTGTTTCTTACATAAGCCCTGTATTTCAGTTGCTTCAGCTCGCTACCAGAGATATATTTACATTCGTGAAGTTGCTAGAAACGCTGACAAGATATACCGAGTGATACCATTATTAAAAATTAGTGAGCGCTTAACCTTTTCCACGTGTCAAAAATATGTATGACTTCTGTCACACGCAGGGCTCTTTAAGCTATAGACGCTTTGTGGGGCACGGGTGAGCCGCCCATATACAGGATCTGTAAGGTGCGGAGCAGGGGTGCGCTTCCCCCGACTAAAAGGTTAAAAACAAACTGAAATACCAGGACATAATATCATCTTTTTTATTTATTCGTAGAAATTCATCAATTTATACCACTTTAGAAAACAACGTTTTTTCTGTTTTGTGAATATTAAAAATGTTCACTAATATTGATGAATAATTGTGAGGTATTCATTTAAATTACAATGTTATGGAATTAATCTTCCTATTTTTAATTATATAGCCAGCTTGACAGACTTATCTATATAGTCATGTCAAAACAGGAACCAACGAACAAATAAAGAAAGGCCTATTTTATTTGTAGAACACAATTTACACTATTGATGCCAGACTGCAAAGTTAAGCGTGCCAAGCCGCACCTACATACTTTTAGCAAAAATATATTTACTTATACATAGATACATACCCTATGTCCATAGTCAATGCAGTCTTGACCGAACACAATAACAAACAATAAGGTGACACAAATAAGAAATTTCAAAGAAGCCATTGTCAACATTGATAAATCAATAATTCACAATCACCAAGTAAGTAAAAAATAACAGTTTTTTTTCACTTATTCAAACATTACACTGTTATGATTATAAAATATGTATGACAAAGTAGTATCACTTGCAATTTTAATTAAATTAGGTATAAACCACAGATCCGGTGCTAAAATTGCTACTGCTTCCTGCGGACTGAGAAAACAATATATTATCAGAAAACATACGGTACACAGCAAAAAGGTAATACTTAGAATCACCTGGTCAAATAACAACTATGTAGACTAATAATAGATACCATGAACTCAATTGCAGTTTGATGAAGGTGACAGAACAGGGTGTTTAGGTAGTTAGTTTCACATTAACAAAGAATTAAAATCAGAATTTTAAAAATTCTTTTGACAGATTGTACTTTAAAAAATTATAAAACTGCACAAAAGTTCCAACTGCTAGTGGATTTGGAACCATATTTTTGAAAGGAAAATTATTGCTGAGAGGAGTGGAGATGGGGAAGAGCAAGGTTTGAAAGCGCTTGCCTAGTTCTACAGTGCCTTCCAGACGATCAGGTGGCCCAGTAGTGTGGCCGACGGAAAAAATATATTAACCGAGTTTTTATTTTTTGACTTGGTAATAATGGCAATACTCCTTGTCTCCGCTGATCGAAGCGATCCTGAAATTTGAAATTTCGAGTTGGAAATTGCTAAACGATAAATAAAGCGCGATTTCCAAAGTGAAATTTCAAATTTCAAGACCGCGTGGCTCAGCAGAGACAAGGAGTATTGCTATTACTGCCAAGTCAGAAAATAAAAACTTGGTTAATATATTTTTTCCGTCGGCCACACTACTTGGCCACCCGCTCGTCTGGAAGGCACTTACTTATTATGCACATAACTAGTGGTGTGCACTGAGTTTTTAATCATTGATATTTAAGAATATTACCCCAAACAACACCCCCCATGTAAGTTTTAACTAAGAATGGCTAAGCTGCTGGCTGTAGCCGATTAGCCAACCGGCTGGTTGGGATTACCTAAGCCACACCAAATATCCAAGTATCCTCATTATTTATGCATATTATTACAAACCAATTACTGAATATATAATATTTCCATATTTTTTCTGCTGAATATAAACAGACAATATTTTGAAAAAAAAAAATTATATTTTCAGTATTTCATTAGTAAAGTGGTTTTAATTAATAGATGTATCAACAGATGGCACTGATTGTTACATTTGCTGGAATTACCGAAAAGCACTATCTTTAGAGACTAACACAAATGAGTCGTCCCATAATGCGCATTAAGCACAAATATACTCGTATGTTTGAATATATGTACATAATATAGTCAACATTTGAATATGACGTGTAAGTCATTTTACATGCTTTGTTCCTGCCTTTGACATGTTATAGTGGTCTGTTCGGTGTAGCGTGCGGCCTTGCGTTTCATAATAATAATAATAATAATTGGATTACTTCTATAGCGCCGTTTTCGTGAGAAAATCACCTCAAGGGCCTGTACGGTACGGTACTTTGTGCATATTTTTTATTGCAATAATTACATACATTAAATTTTTTTTTAATGTTTTTAAGCAAGTAAAGTAGGGTAAACAGCGCTTGTGTGCATGCCTCTGCACATAACAATTGCCATTTTGATGCTAGGATTTTGAATGGCGGTCTTTCACCATTGAGGGTATTTTTAGTGCTGGAACGGAGTGCAATAATTAAAGTATTATATTTGATTAATTCCTTTATGTGAAAAACCATGCAGGATACATAATTTAATATTTGCCCATTTCGCCATTTGAACCCGCAGTCCAGGTTCAAGAATCAAGGAGCCTACACCTCTGTCACTGGGTAAAGTTTATAACATTTCCTACACACCTAGAGAACATTTCTAATGCATTAGAACATACAAATTTAACCAAAAAAAAAAATCATGGAAGTCATGTGAAAGTTGAATAATAATATTATATTAGGTATACATATTTGAATCACACGGTAGATTCTAATGCAAGAAAACCTATCTTAACAAGTTTTGTGATTACTTTACTACTGTACTGTGACCACAATTTACAAAACACAGTAAGAATCTTAATTTACTGCATCCCTGATATTAAAACGGCAGAAATCCTAGTGTTTTCTCACTAGGTCCATCCAATTTGTATGAAATATGAAAAGATCTTTTCACTTCTGCCTTGAACAGAGAATGGTAAATGAATAGGTAGGAATTCAATTCAATATTGTTTATGTGATTATGTTATTTGTACATAAATTGTATCAAACTCAACTAAAGTTACATAAATGACATCGACACATTTTAAATTTTATTTTTATGGTTACTTCACACAAGAAGCCCTGACTGAGATAATATCCCTCAAGGCCATTATTTCCCCGTACCATCTGTGGGGATGCTGTGTGGAGGGTCTTTTGAAGGACAGATAGGTATAAATATGGGTCTTGAAGAGACCCATGTTGTGGGAGGAATGAACACAAGCCTGCAAATCAAATCAAGAAGAAGTTATAGAAGCAACCCGTTCTCTTGTGACAAATGTCAACCGTGTACAAATGTTATGTGCGCTTTGGCGTGTCTCCTGACTGTGCACCAGTGTCAAAGGGATCAATGACGCTCGTTCCTCGTAGCATCTTCCATTGGAATACTAGAAGAATAAGGATAATATTCCCACATGATGTTTGTGCTCCACAAATTACAATTCATCCGTTAAGATTGAGATTATTTAAAATTATTAAAGATTATTCCTAGCCATGAGATAACAAACACCATTTTAAATATGATTCAATGCCATACTCACACAAATATAAAACTTAACTATAATCACGACTTTCACCAACGTAAAACACGACAACACCACAAACTACACATATCAAAAATATACTCTACAAAATACGGACTGAAATTATCATAATACATTGCTTACACCAGCTATAACAAGTTGACTGAGAAATTGAGACATGAGTGTGCTTCGAATAAATCTTATTTAAAAAATGCTATTTGAAAAGCCATTTATCATAGATACCAACTCTGTTCTGATAGCCGTCCTTAAGCTTTGTAGATTCTGCTGTATGTATATTTTTCTCTTGTAAACGTTGTTATATATTTAATCTTTCCATGAAGCAAACACTTTGTGGGAATATATAATTATAATAAATAAAATAAAATAACTTTATTAATTGATAAACTAAAGTTTTTAAGACAAGATTTTTGTGCATAGCGCAAAGGATAACAATTATTTTTATAAACAATAATTATTAGCCTGAAACACTCATCCAAATTGAAAAAACCTTCCGAGAAAAGATAAATGTCGCCGACAGGACTCGAACCTGCACCCTTCTGATTGCCGATCAGATGCTCTACCGTTGAGCTACGTCGGCTTATCGCAAACCTGCCAAGTTAATCAATATATACTATAGTGTTTCATTCAATAATTACTGTTTTTTATTATATTTCACCTGTAAACAACCAACTTTATTAGTATGAGGAAGGTTTTTTCAATTTGGATGAGTGTTTCAGGATAATAATTATTATTTATAAAAATAAAATAACTTTGTTTCAATTCCACTTTATTATGTCTTCATCCAACCGGTTTCAGTTCAACCTGAACCTTCCTCAGGGGTGAATATATTTTATTTATTATGTTATATATTTCGATTGTATCTGTATGTTTCGAACCTGTACATTTATTTAATTTTTTTTCATTAATTTTTTTATATTTTATATACATATCTGCCTTAAAATTTTTGTAAAACCTTGTATTATGTAACAATAATCAACAGTCCCATAATGAGTTGAATTGATAACGCATGGAAGTGCAACATTGTTGTACGTCTTATTTGAAATAAAAAATAAAAAAAGGAAATAGAAATAAAGATAGGCTAATCAGACTGCCCGTTTCCGCACAGAGTCAAGGGTTTTTTTTGTTCAGATATTTTAGGGCTCCAGACTAGAGGTGGCTGCCAAATTCTACAATGGGATGCACTTGTAATTCGTGCAGTCAGCATTTGTGTACTATTAGAGTATAATATCTGCAGCCCCTGTACAGTGCGCCAAGCTTCTGAAAAATAGTGTTACTGTTCACAATGACAGATAATGTTATTTTAATAATTAGGACAGTCCTATGAAAATCAGTAATTTATGGTCACTTTATCGCAGTAACATCTTCCATTGTTATTCAATAAAAACCATAAATTATTGTATTTCTAATTTTAGTTTGTAAAATTAACCATAGATGTCACTATCGTAAAATTGCACAAAGAAAAATATTTTTTACTGTTTTCCTGTACTATAAGAAGATTTCCTCCCTACCTTTTGTGAAAAGAAACCTGCAAATCCAACATGGTAAAATCTGTGGAGGCCTTCAATCAATAGCAAATATGCCTGATGTATAGCAATATAAATTCTGATGTTTTTCTGTCATACTCCAGTTACTGTGATATTGAAATGCACGTTGAAATGAAGAATGAAGGTTAGAAACGATATTGTAAATTGAATACGATAAATAACATTTTTATAGTAATAAACAATGCTAACCGAAACGCAATACGCAATCACAATGGCGCTAATTTAAATATTTTCGGAAAAAACACTTTTTGCACATAATACTTATATTGAAATGAATTGTTTGTTGGCGGATATTCACACGGAATATGAAATGGAAAAAAATGTTGTTATAGATTTAAAGCAAAGTCCTTAAAATAATTTATAAAAATAATGTATATTATTTTAGTTTTACAATAATAGCTTTAAGCTTACAATAACAAATTATTCCATTTCATATTCCAAATAACTAATCATCTCAAGATTTTATATTATTTATAATGTACACAACAGAGGGTTAACATAAAAAAATTACAAAGAAAAAAATAATGTTAAATACCAACTGTCCAATAATGGTGTACAACATGCAAAAAAAAAGTTATTTGCAAATACGAACAACAACAAAAAGTAACAAAAGAAAACAATATTTTGGTCAAAGTGAAAATAAGAGATTTGAGATATATTGTAAAGTTATGGGGGCTATCACCAAATATGTCCGGAATCCTGCCACTACAGTGGATGTTGTATAGTCGACACATTCGCACAAGAAGTTGTGAGAAGGTTAAGTTGGTTCTTTCGAAAGGAATTTTGAAATTTCAAGGTTTCTTAGACGGTGGTTTTAAATTATATGGATTGCGGCCAAGAGGTAACATTCTACATCGTTATTTATAATTTTTAAATGAAATTTGATGTCATTTTTGTCACGGCGTCTTGTATAGGGCTATCAGATTCTTCAATAGTGATCAACTGCTAATCTTATACAAATCTCAAGTACGTTAAAAAATTTAATTTGGAAGTCACCTCTGGGCTGGAGCTCAAAAATTCTTGATAAACCTGCTTGATTCTGTGCAAAGGAGGGCGGTTTGTCTGTTTGATAATCCGTTGTTAACAGACCGACTGCCATCTCTGATGCACAGACGCAATGTAGGTATGCTGAGTCTGTTCTAAAGATATTTCAATGGAGCCTACTCGAAGGAGCTAGTAGCGTTGATCCCCTCCAGACCGGTGCATGTGCATGAAACTCGACGGACAAAAATTCTTGATAAACCTGCTTGATTCTGTGCAAAGGAGGGCGGTTCGTCTGTTTGATAATCCGTTGTTAAGTGGAGCTGCCCAGGTACAGAACAGTAATGAATAACAGTCTCTTCACAAGATAATGGAGCCTACTCGAAGGAGCTAGTAGCGTTGATCCCCTCCAGACCGGTGCACGTGCTTGAAACTCGACGGACATGAGCGGAACATCCATTCACGGTTGATATCAGCTTCATGAGAACGGGTCGTTTCGCCGACTCGTTTTTATGTAAATCGGCTCGTATGTGGAACAAGCTACCGGCATCTGTCATTCCTACAACATTTTATCCGGTCCTCTTCAAAGCCCGCATTAACAAATCCCTTCCTACAGCCCCCCTTAACCCGCCTCACAACTTTTCGCAACTGGGTAACGATATAGTTATCCTGTATGTGCTCTGTATAGGTGATCTTGTGGGTGTATTTTTTTTTTAAAGTGTTTTTTTTCTAAAATATTTGATTTAGCGCCATCTGTGAGCGCATATCACGTTTCGTTTAACCTTAAAGTATCAATTTCTCAGGCATACATTTAGTTCAGGGTTGCATTCAGTATCATATTGAATTATCCGGGAATCCGAGTTTTCCTTATTTGAGTAGCATTTGTTGAGTAGTTGTAACCATTAATTCTAAGAATTGATAAATGTAGATCGACTCAATCCTTCCGATTCTGATCACAGCTAGAGCGGTAGCGCATTCCAAAGTGGTAGATACTGGTGGTGAAAGCCTCCATTGAAAATTGAAGCGTTGCTTAAAATGCCTTTATCCTTGTTTAAAGAGGACTTCGCAATCATCTCCTATTCCTTCTCACTCCCTTCGGCCTCATAACATTCCCCAATTGGGTAAAAATCATTCACTCACTCATTAGTTCTTCCTTTGGCTGCCTGCAAAGATAACCGTGTCAAGCTGTAAGGGGGCAAAATTATATGTATTCTGACGGTGAATTAGTATGAATGTTCCTTTCAAAATTATTCAAAAAGATAATAAACATATTTTTGGAAAAACTTCATATTAGTTTTATTTCAAATCATCTAAAATGCAGTATAATAAAACTTCGTATTTGTATTATATTAGTTATATTGCTTGCCTCACAAACAATTTAAAAAAATATATTTATTTGTAAATTGTGCGCATACTATGAATATTAGTACAGAAAGCTATTAGTGGCAAAATTTGACTATTTTTATTTTATATTTGGCACAGTTAGGTGCTGTTTTATAATTTAATCAACGAAGTTACATAACGTTAAAAAATTAACAAAAAATTAAAAAAATATTTTTTTATTAATAATACTCTATAATCACAAATGAAAATCCATGATTTAGTCAAAGAGAAATGGGAACCTTTTTTACATTCTTCATAATATAAGGGTAATTACAATAAACTAATATGCCAAAGAAAAAAAAGTAAAGCAGGACATTCCAAATCACTGTTTCAAAAAGTCGATTAGTAAGAAGATATCTTTATTATAAAATATTATAACTTCAGAGTGAAAGCAAAAATACGAATTGTCTAATTTGATGTATTAACGAAGTGTTTAATAATATTCAATAATCATTTCATTATAAGCTTTTGATATAATGTCGTGTTGCGCTTCCTCCTCGTGCAGCCAACGTTTCGAACAGCGTTATAATGTCCATTATCAAGGCA
The DNA here is from genome assembly GCA_022606495.2 of Halesus radiatus. Classification (NCBI taxonomy): domain Eukaryota; kingdom Metazoa; phylum Arthropoda; class Insecta; order Trichoptera; family Limnephilidae; genus Halesus; species Halesus radiatus. The sequence continues at coordinate 33,987 of JAHDVE020012413.1, forward strand.
GATGTGTAAATTGTGGTGTAGTGTGTATTTACGTATGTAGAAATGATACCACCTTGCACGCGTTAACCATCTTAGGGCCGGTATTTCAATATAATATTTATTATTATTGTTATTTTAATAATATTTTTTATTGAATATCCGTGTCAAAAAAACACAGGCATACCTTGCCGTCTACTCTTTTATCCATGTCCATAGTATTCATCAATCTAAATTTGAAATGTTTATGTTGTTCTAACTGGCAACGTTAGATTTCTTCAGTTGCCGACGTGTTTTCGTCGAGGGCGGTTCTGTCTCCCGGCCGCTACGCCATGCGCCGTCAGGTCCATCCCGCTATCAGTTCACGGTCTAATTACTACGATTTGTGATATATTAACCCGGTGGCAACACGTTTGCTTCATTGTAAACAAATAATGTGATACTGTTGATTATAATCAAGTGTTTACATGGTGGATATCGCTGCACGAATCATCTCGAAAGAGATGAATGGATTCGTTGACATATTTTTTGGTGAGTTTCAATCGTGTATTTTCTATTATAAACTACGCTCTAAATATGCAAAATTGTTCAAAAATAACAAAACAGCACATTATCCTATCAATTTTCGCATAATTGGTGTTTAAATCTTAGGTTAAGTATATATTTTTGACTATTCAAAACGTCCTTATAGTATTGTCATTTGTCATTGAATCTAACGAACCCACATGCCCAAAATATTATTCCATTTCCTGTCACGATTTTTATCTCTTGATAGGTATTCGTTTAGTTTTTCTTAAATTATACCTAATTTAATTTATCCTGAACCTTTCCTAATGGTTAGATTTGTTATACAATGGAGTTAGAAGGTCATCAAGACTATATAAGATACGAATAATTGTCATAAATGAAAAGTGATTAGTAAAAGTAGAAGTGGTAGGAATGTTTATGTAAATACGAGTTTAGAAACGAGAATTTATTCATTCTACTTGACAAAATGATTCATATTTTATTCTTGTACGTTTTCTAATATTACCTAGGCACTATAACAATGTTTGTTTAGATATTAGGTTGTGAAATAAAGTTTGCAATGATTCGAAATCTTTCTATTGAAATGTTCTATCTATTCATAATAATATGTTATATTTATCTACCAAAATATACAGCTCTACATTGTGGATAGTTTTTCTATAAATTAGTCTGTTTTCAATGCAATGAATGGGATATTTGGTAGAAAAATACGAGTTTTGATACAAATAAAAACACCTATGTGAAGTTATAGTGATTTGTGAAGTGGTTTTCTCACTGCCTATCCCAACATGATGATGTAGAGTATTTATTGTTCATATTTCCAAATGTGCCATATTTCAAATAGTACTAATGTCAAAATTGTATTTGTGGTGTTCTAAGCACTCTGCCTACCTCTTTTCACAGTGTGGTGATATCTGGTCGAAGATTCTAGTGTCTCCTCGGTGAACCAATTCCATTTATTATTATAACACTACTTGACATTTGTTCTCAAAACAATAGGTAATTGTAATGCTATAATCTCTATATAATCCTGATTTTATGGTGCGGTGATAATAAGTTCAGTAGGTATTGGAAGTATCCTCTATTGAATTTATTATCACTGCACTATAAATAAGGAGTAGATAGCCCCAGTGAAGTAAACTCCTTTCATAATAATTAGATACAGTATTACTTTAATTAGGTGATAATGTTTAGTTGAAGATACTTTGACTATCACCATGGTAAAACTTAATTTATACTTTAATCCTCTTTTCAAAACAGTAAAATTGTGGTAAAATAATAATATCTACTTCTTTTTTACGGTGTAGTGATTATAAATTTTGTCTATGATACTCTCAGAATCGCCCCGGTGAAACAACTCTATTTGTGATTACAACGTTACTTTAAAATTTTGTCAAAACAATATTTTCCATTTGTATTTTAGAGTTACTAAACCTGACATTGTTTTTCTTTGAAGTGCAAAATTTCAAAGCTTGTTTGTATTTCAGATAGATTGCAATCATTCCCAGCTTAAATCAAAGCAATGAATTTCTGAATATTGTCCAATCTTTACCTTGTTCATTGTTTGGCCATTGGATCTACATCAAAGGTTTAATTTAAAACAAAGTGATTTCATTGTTACGGTATTTTAAAACAGAATACAAGTAATAACAATAACTAATACAGAATTCTGAGACCATTATATCGACAAATATGATTTATTTGTAAGAGACAAACAGCTTTTTTAACAAAGATAAATAGGTATGTACATAGGTGGAAAAACAAAGTTGCCAAAAAGTTTCTTATACTAAAGTTGGTTAGAGACAGGATTTTTATTTTACATTAAACTAAGGAAGGGGAAGATGTGATGGGGCTAGGAGATCCTCCTACAATACTTGTGCATTCATTTGTGATAATATTACTCCGGCTCGATATTTCTGGATAATTTAATATTACTAAATTAAGTTTTATACTGTGCAAATATACGGGGAATTTATCCTTGGGTTAGTTCTATATAATATTGGCAAATGAAAAAGTCTGTTTGGTTTGTCTCGACGGTATGTGAAATTTTATAAAATTGATGAGCTCAGGTAATGCGGTGTAAAGGGAATACAGTCTTTATGTTACACAATGATTTTGATATGCGAATCCCAGCATTTTATTGATTACTTCATTAGTATATTTGATAAAGTTTAGTTTAAAATGCAGTATTATTACACCAAGGTGATATTACATACTTTAATAACCAGTTATTTACATTCAGCTGTA